>JAQFYE010000153.1:0-51845 GCA_034694305.1 Protaphorura glebata | reverse complement strand
GGTATGGAAGCCTCGGAATTGTAGATCAGATTTAGAGAACTCCAGCATAATTTGATTTTGCTGAAATAATTTCATTATGAAGCTGGTATTTAATTGAGAGTGGTCACATTTCGACATTTGACGTGCGGGTCATGTTATAAAATTCAAAGTCAAAATCCAACTCTAGCGGCATAGAAAAAGAAAAATACAGGACTTGCCTTTAGAAAGATTTATTGACAAGTCCAGTTTGCAATATTGATTGATCTTGAGGTCACGGATTTGGGGAATTTATTGAGTTGAATTGTATCTCCTAATAGCACGAACTTTCTCATGAGCCACATTTCGTTGAAATCTGGACAATCGTTTTAGTTCGAGCGTCGGCGTACATCTGACAATTCGCTGGATTGACTCACCTGTAACAGTATAACTCCGCAACACAAAAATGGAGGCCGAAAAATTGATTCAGACTGACGAATGAAACATGAAAGTATTTATTAGATAACACCGATTTGACCCAATCATATAACTTTCGAAAGAGTGTGCCCTCAAACTTAAATTCCCAGTCGTAAATTATAAAATAAAATGAAATCCAGTTCGGTATCTTCCGGACCGTGACCGTAAAGTCGACGAGCATAAATAGCATTTCAGTGAAAATAAACCAAATTCGGTGACCTCTTGTTGTTACTACAAAAAGCTGAAATTTAATTCGTTGACTAGTAGTTAACTGAGCATTGATACAAATTAAAATTGAATTTTTTAGTCAGTAACACCAATTTAGAAATTATGAAGCTTACCTAGCAAGAAAGGGTTGTCAAGATACTTGTATGCAAGAAGACTAAACAAACTTATTCGTTTTAGTTTAATAAATTAGCTACACAGTCCAGCCTTCTTGCTTGTATGTATCTAAATTAATGGAGTCAAGGATAAAACAAGGATTGGGGTGGAGTGGGTCTCACCATGCCCACAGCTGAGTTTCTCCGATCACATGTGAGTTTGGTCCACGAAATATGCAAGTTAAAGAGAAAATCGGATCAGTCTTGTGTCGGCCTCAACTGGAGGAGGACCTTGTCCGAATTCTGCTCCTCTTTTCATCCATTTCATATTTTCAAAATTCTAAAATCTCGTCAACTGGTGAGGACGACGACGACTCGGAAGACCATTTTCAACCATCCACTTTTCTCTTCAGTAACTCAGCATTCTCAAGTAAGTACGAACCATTTCCAGGAATCTGGATATTTGTTATTGTTTACATTGTCCATATGCTAATAATGATTTGTTTACATTTTTCAAAATAATGTTTTAACCGTTATAATATACCTAGACCGCACCCTAACCGGTCGGACACTTAATTACCAATTTTAGTTTGCTTATGATATATTTTTGCAAAAATAATAGAGGGATGTCATAATATTTTTTTTACATTCACATTATTTATTGACATGCTTATATTATTAGTACATCTTGGAATGTAAGACAATGATTGAGTTTTGGGACATATTTGTATTTAATTTCATAAATTAAATATACTGCTGAAGCTGAATAGATACGATAAAATTAATTGCGAAATTTATTTAATAGAATTTTAGAACAATTTTTTTAATTGTTCAAATTGGTATGATTACTGTTGTATCTGGAATGTAAGGCACGGAAGGCGTCTGCCAGCGTAATTATATTTAATGTATGTACATTTTCTGGACAGAACGATATCATTTGCAATAATATTTTTTCATTTTTAATTGATTTTGATGCAATTTGGGCAATTTCATTTACATGATTCACAAAGTTATGATTATTGTGCATTGTGTCTGGAATGTAAGAGAATGAGTGAAGATCCTAGTGTATTCTATATATTTTTTTTTACTTCTGTTACTGTTTTCACAGACATTTAATTATTGTTGTGTCTAAGAAAATTCAAATACACAGGAGAGCGGGCGTGGATATTAAAATGGGTTTCTAATACAATATTAGTTAAATGAGCCTAATGAAAAGGTAAGTTAGGAAGTATACTGGCCGTTTTTTTAAATTAGTTTCTATCACAGCGGAGAATGAGGTTTTGTCACTGAAGGAAATTATGAATAATTTTGCTAGAATCCTTGACTACAATTATTCCAGAAAAGTGTTTGTCAGGAAATTATATAAATATAATAGTAAGATTTCTGCAGTGCGTTGCCTTCTGTACACTACAGTAGTTAAAATTTGCAAACTTTTAAATGTAGGGCATGTCAATCTAAGTTCCGTTCCAAATTTTTAGCGATAATGATGAATTGCATTGCAAGTGAGAAGAATTAAATGGCAAGGGCTATGGCAAACTCTGTATGTGTTTATTTGACTTGTGATATATGGGATTTAAGAGATAACGTATGCGAGGAATGAAATGAATCCATGCATGCATGCAAGGAAACCATATTAGTTGGCTGAGGTTACTATTAGTAACCTCAGCCAACTATTCGGTTTCATATGTTATTTATAGTAATCACATGCTATAGCGGATGTCAACCACGAACATAAGTCATCATTGCATGTTAAAATACTCCACCACTTATGTTTACAAATTCATTCGGACGGATGGACAAGGGTCAGTCCGTATTTGTTAAATTCAGAATACAGACTGAATATTCACGGGAATTGATTTAACCCATCTACTGTCGCCAGCTGTTCTGAACAGGACCACGAAATGATTTGCTAATTAGAGCATGCCATTTTATTCTTAGTTTCTTCGTTACATGTCGTACGACAACTGACATTTCAAAATATTGAGTCGAAGCAATTTTTAAATCTTGAATCAGTATTTTCTTGGAGACGAAAGCCGATTTGACTCGTACGATAAATTCTTTCAAACTTTATTTAATAAAGACTGGGAGGGTGGATTTTTTTTTTAAATTCTCGATTTCTTCGATTAGAACAATACAAAGTTCATACGCTTAGAAGCCAAGACTAGATCAACATAATTTGATAACTTCACTACTAGGTAGACTCATAATGTTCAAACAAAAATTGTAATTGAGCATTTTGCTAAATTTGAGTCCTGCAGAAATTGGTTCGATTTCTGTAGCAACCTAAAAGTTCTATTGATATTATTGATATAGTCATGACGTCATGGTCCGACTGACGTCATAAATGGTGACATGGGAGTTATAGGGTGTCCATAAGGTCATTGCCACCATTTTCAAAATCATAAATTTGTATGTTTGGACTGTATGAGCGGGTGTACTTGTAAACTTTCACAGTATATAAGTAAGAAAGCGCTGTCAAATTATGTTGATTTTGATGTTGTGTTTGTAAATAAAGTCAATTTGGAGACGGGGAATTGAATTAGAGAATTCCGGTATTTGTTTTCGGACTGAGAGAGTAAATAAGTTGATGTTGACGTGATATGAGTGTTGAGAACTTGTATGTATGTAATACTCCAGATGATAAGGTAAGAAGGATGTTGAGTTTGTTTTGAAGAAGGATCTCCTCCAGAGGAACTTATGTCACTCGAGATGTTTTTGTATAGTTAATTATGTAGAGTGTTTGGCTCTCGTCAAACAAACATTCCACTTGACAAAACCCGTCCCGTCTTCCAGAATTCAAATTAAATATTTCCTCTAGAAACGTAACCTGACTAAAGTTTCATGCAAACAAATTCTACATCTGGTTTTGATGTTTTAATGAGGAGTCCGTGAAAGTTTTGGGGAGTGAGTTACGCTTCACGCACGCAGTGAATTCAGAGGTCAGGTCATATTTCTATCTCTTCTCATTATCTTATTCTTGAGATGAAAACCCTCGCATTGACATTTTAAAGGACTTCTCCTCCACCCACACGTCTATCCAATTACATTAGACCATTAGGTTTGGGCTGTGCTGTGCCTGTGCCTGTGCCCTACTTATTTCTCCGGTTCCAGGTCCAGTCCGTCCAGTCCGCCTCCAGTCAAGAGTGAAATACCCCACTTGCCCCCAATTTAGATAATTATACCTCTTAGGTAATTAAATATAATTGAGCTGGGGCTCAGACTTATCATTCCATTCCACTCATGACGCTTGAGACTTGTAATTATGTAATGTACCTGCACCTATAGGTAATTTTTATTACTCCTATACAACTTCAGGGTGGTTCAGAATAGTTAGCTTTGATTTCTGCCTCCATTCTATCCAAACCTTACCTTTGGAATAGTGAGAGATAATTTTTTAAAAAGAATCTTAGTTTCAGATTCTGTTCGCAGGTTTTCTCCAATTATTACAATTTTTATTGAACAGGAAGAAAATTGAAGCAAAATTAAAGGTGACCGTTCATTTCACAAACGATATCTCAAGAAATCAATAAGAATTAGCCAAGACTGATGTGAAGATTCGTTTTGTCGAATGAAATTATTTCCGGTCACCTTTGAGCCAAGAGCACTGGAGAAACATAACATTCTTCGTATTAAATAGAGACTAAATAAAGCTTTTTTTAATTGAAGTCAGTATTTTTAGAATATACTGCTGTAAAGAAGAGAACCATGTTTCATAGCAAGTGAATCGCAGAAGTCATAATTATTCTCAAGAGTTAGGAGATAAATTATGCCAAATTTTCTTTGACATTTTGTCATTTTCTGAAAGCCTTGGGTTGTAATAGAGTTATAGTGTGGATGTTTAAGGACCACCCTGTAAGCATTCACCGTAAGTTTTCTTATCGTTCAATAACTCATAATAGAATAGAACTATGAAGGGAGAGTTGCCAAAAATAGGTTTGGGGTGGTTGGTATCGTTAACCTAAATACAGTTTGGTTGAAGGAACCATGATCCATGAATTAAAACTTTATGTTCATTCTGTTGGAAGTTTAGAATTTGTGTTGGTTTAGAGTGTTTAGAGCTGAGGCTAGGATTGTAGGGTTATAGGAGGAGTTGGGGAAGGATGAAAGGATTTTGGTGGGGTTAGTTATTTTGGTCAGGTAAGACAGAGGAAGAGTTTGTATATTAGATGAGGCGGAGTCCTTGTCTCTTTGTGTATGGAGTGCGTGGGTTTTAACATGCCAGGCACGAAGTCTGATTCAAATTATTGATTTTGCCCTTGGTCTTCTCTTTTCTTCTCTGACTGACTACTTCTTGTGTTGGAACAGAAAGAGAGACGTCCCTCGAGACCTTTTCCCTAACTTCCTGAATTTATCTTTTCAGACTTTCACCAACACTCACACACGACCAACGATCCACTTTCTTTCAAAAACTTTTTCCACAACTTCACCTTTCATGTATACGTAAGGTCATGAATCTTCACCTTTCATACGATGATACTCCCCATACCCGTCTTGTCTTCCATTACCCCGGATTATTTCGGTCAGAATCACCGGGGTTCGATTATGTGAAACTGCAATGGAACCTCTTCAACTTTTATAGAATCATCCTACTCACCTTAGAATAACCATTACTCATACATTCCCATCTTGTCTTCCATTACCCCGGATTTATCTCAGCCGCAATGTCCGGGGTTCCATTATGTGAAACTTAAACTGCAATGGAACATCTTCAACTTTTATGGATTCATCCTACTTACCTTAGTATAACCATTACTCATACATCCCACGCTGTCTACAAATACCCCCGAGTTATTTCCGCCAGATTTTCCGTGGTTCCATTGTATGAAACTTAAACTTTCATGCTTACTTACCTTAGCATGTCGATTCCCCTTACATTCCCATGCTGTCCTCCATCACCACGATTTTATTTGAGCTGATTGGGGTCAGAATCTGCACGTTTCCATTATTTGAAACTTAAAGTGCAATGTATGCTCTGCAACTTTCATGGAATCGTCCTACTTAGCATGACCATTCTTAGTACTTTCCCACGCTGTCTTTTATTACCCCCAATTTATTTGCGCTAATTTCGGTCAGAATCTCCGCGTTTCCATTATTTGAAACTTAAAGTGCAATGTAAGCTCTGCAACTTTCATGGAATCGTCCTACTTAGCGTGACAATTATTCGTACTTTCCCACGCTGTCTTCCATTACCCCCAATTTATTTGAGCGAATTTCGGTCAGAATCTCCGCGTTTCCATTATTTGAAACTTAAAGTGCAATGTAAGCTCTGCAACATTCAATATTCATGGAATCGTCCTACTTAGCGTGACAATTCTTCGTACTTTCCCACGCTATTTTCCATTACCCCCAATTTATTTGAGCGGATTTCGGTCAGATTATCCGGGGTTTCATTATTTGAACCTTAAACTGCAATCACGAAGCTCACACTTTAACTCTCCTGTCGTACTTTTAGTCATGAGAATCTCGTGAATTCCTGTCATTCAAAGTGTAATACATCATACTATCTGCGAGAATATCTGAACTCATATTACCCCATTAGTCTGTTCGTTATAGTATAATGCTATACAGACAGAGGCTCCTTTTTTTCGTTTCATTTTCTACGTGGAAACGAAACGAGACATCCTTAAGGCCCTAGATTAATTCAACTTTCGATTCCTTCCGTTACCGTTTCAGATCTTTCCGTTTCCTTTTCATTCTCGTTTCAACTAACAGTAAAACGAAAGGAAGGGTTTGGAACACACTTCATTTGTACAACTTGTCATCGGAATTCATGTACAGATTTCCGTCAAAATCTCCAGGATTTATTTCTTTAGAATTTGAAAGTATTACATTTCTCATCAAAGGCCGTTCCATTTGAAGATATTTGCGAAGGATTCTCCAGGGTTCTCGTCCATTTCATATATTTCATGGGAAAGTCACGCATGACCTCATTTCATTTGAAAAGCTTTTAACAAGAATCACCAATCACCATAATTACTTTCTTTTCTTAAACGTTATAGGCACAAGACAGTATGTATGTACTGTCTATTTCATGTTTAGAAAATTATATGCCAAAATCGTATATCGAATCAAAAATCCAGTCGCTTTTGAAGGTGTAATAGCAAATTTAAGCAATGTTCTGTGTTTCTTGTGCCCTGCGTTTTTCAATCGATCAATCAAATCAATTAAATGTAATTTATTATTCGATTTGACTCGATTGGAACCCATACATACCTTTTAGCCTTTATCGAAAGAGCAGACCAAAAGTTTTAGGTTAGAACTTGATCTATTTGCACACCTATCGCGCCACCAACTCGTAGAATTCATGTAATTTGAGCTTCCATCGAATCCATTGCAGCATAATGGTATGGGGTGACCCCCGCTGTTCCGCTGGTTCAATTCCTCGGACTTACATTGACTGTAGTTATTTTGAAGAGGTTTATTCCTATATGGAATGCAATCTGTATGAAAAAATACGCTGCGACTTTCTATTCATGCCGTACAGTGAATGAAAATTAATGTACGTATTTTTTTTTATTTGACATTCACTCGTGAGCTGAATAGACCAGTTTGGCCTTGTCTGATTTATATTTGAAGGAGATATTTTTGATAAAAGGATAGACTTTGTGTGTGGAGCAGGGACATGTGATTTTTGAAGGCGATGCATGAAAGATTTATGAGATGGGATAGATAATGAGGTTGGGAATTGTTGTTCCCTGTGCACAAATGATCTTTATGAACTGGATGGATGTTCGTGCCCATGTTATTAATTCTCAAGCGAAGTAAAGTTGGAGAGTAGAAACTAGAAAGTAGCTTACCATGTGCTTTTCCTTTCAGTTTTCTCTCCAAAGAGAAAGTCACTTTTTCCTCCATCGCTCCATCCATCCCATACTCTTTTCTATTCCTTTCATGTCTAGTGTATCGGATTTTTTTTTCCTTACGACGTTTTATTACTTCTGCACGGTGGTTCAAAACATTCCATTCTATTTTCGTCCTAAAGGGGTCGTCCTTGCAGAGGTATACATTTTCTATGGAATTTTAACAGAACTCATAAGACTAAATGCTATGATTTTAAGAGATCTTGTGAATTGTTCATTTTTTCACTTAATTTTATTATCTCGCAGTTTCGTTGGTCAAAAGCTCTGGAAATTTTACGTATTTAATACTCCAGAACATGAGTACATTGGAAGTACCCTTTGATACCGGGTCTTCCACCTTCAGGTCCCGGGTTCAATTCTTGGACGACGCATTTCCTAATTCCTAGACAGTCCTTAGTCTTCAAATATATGACTTCCTGAGTCCATGGAGCCTTTACGGTAACTACTCTAAAAAAGAGTCCCAGTATTGATATCAGTTCTGGCCAAGGTGCCAAGACTTCTTAAAGGTTTGAACTAAAGCAGTTTAATAGAGTGCGGCTTTGTAGTGATACATGATTATGTATCACCCTGTAGGTTTTATATTATACTTAGGTTGAAAAACGACTTTTGCTGTATCTTCCGATTTATATTGTCCCACATTTTACTTGACGAAGTTGGTCGTTTGCATTGAAAAGTGGTGAGAATACGAGGCGTTAGAATGAATAATGTCCCTACTTATGAACCCTTCCGCGCCTTCGGCCAAAGCCCATAAAATATTCTACGGACTGTCAATGAGTTGCGAAATTCTTGAAATCCTAAGAAAGAGTTCCCAGCTTAGGGCTTTAGTTTTCTTTTTTTATATTCTCTTTTCAGCGCATTGCAGGGTTAGTGCCAGAGCTTGACAAATTACATACAGTAACCCATTTGACAAGGACGAGGAAAGCCATTTATGGCAATTTCCCTCTGAACTAAACGGACAAGACAGGACAGGGCTGATACTACGATTTACAAAGAAACTGCTTTTGACATCAAAAACTAGATTCACTCATAACCCTTAAATATCAACAACACAACACGACACAAGTCGTTGAGAGATAAAATGATTTTGGTTTACTATAAATTTTTAAAACATCTCTTTCAGACATATTTTATTCTCATTAAAACTCCACAATTATTACATAGTGTCAAACTCAAAAAATAGTCACACTTGAAAAGGTTTCCTCGTAAGACTTCAACTATAAATCCATTTATTTTAGAATTATTTCAATTCCGTTGGACATTAATAACAGTCTGAGTCTCCTAGGACTTTGAATTATTCATAGGTTTTAGAATTTGGACGGATGAGTGATTGAAAATAACGAGTTTATGTCGTAGTCGTAGTTAATCATGACTATCATATCAAGTTGCATGTGGAGTTGGTATACAATACATAACTACATAACGGGGTAGTTCATAAATATTGGGCCGCCATTTTCACGTTTATAGAATGGTCACAATTTATATTGTGGACGATGTGTGCTGTAAATACTGACTTTGTAGAATTTGATCATTTTTGTTCGGTTCCTTTTGGGAATCTAAAGTTAGTTTGCTAGATTTTACTTGTTTTCTAAAGTTTTCTTGCAATCTTTGTGTTGTTTGAGACTTTCACGATTTATATCAGTTTTTCAAATAAATGAGTATATCATTATTCCCAGAGTTAGGTTATGAACCACCCGGTAAAGCTTATTTTGTTTGTTTTAACACACTTTTACAAGTTGGGCCGAAAAACTTTTTCCGAGTATCGGAATCCGATAATCTGAGTTTCCTGAGCCAGAGGACCTACAATTTTATTCGAGCGTGGCATATTTGAAGAACTTAATTAGTTTATGAGTAATTTGATTGCACAAACTAGGTGGATATTTGTATTCGGATTCCCATGTGTTGTGTACATGTTTGCTTTCCTTGACTATGTGTGTGTATGTGTGTGTGTGGGGTTCTGGAGTCTGAAGGACTAAAATAGTGTGGACCCATTTTATCGATTATTTTTTGTTGTAACTGTGTAAGGCTATTTTGTGTTCTACAACATGTAGTGAGAGAGTGAGAGTGAAGAACACAATGCGTGGCTCAGAAACATTTATTTGAAAATAATTTCTTGGGACGATGAAATGAGTATGGGCATGGCCACGTCCCAAGGAAATTGCTTTCGTTTAAATCTTCTCTGTGTAGGCGAAAGTGATGGAAATGGCAAAAGCGTGGGGGCTATGTTTGTGTAAATCGTCCAACGAATTCCGAATTGCTCATTCTCCGTCAATGTAAAAAAAAGTAGAAAGAAGTGAAAGTGGGAGAAAGCGCCAAAATCCCACCAGGCTAACATCTAACCAACCTATAACCTAACCTAACTGTTCCAACGGATTGGATAATTTGTGGTGTCCGAACCGAAATCATGACTCCTCTCTTGAGTCAGTTTCGGATTATCAGTCCTGTGCCCGATCCGACCGGATAATCCTATTTTCCAAATATTCACCCCATTTTCGATTCCATAAGGTGATATATTCGATCTATTTTCTTTAAGAAGCTGTCAAAACTAGATTCGGTTCGATAATTCGATTTAAAACTCTTCAAATATCCGACCTGGCCCCAACGGTTCGGATCGGATAATTCCAATGCCCGAGCCCGAACTTCATACTGACTCATTCAATACCCTTCAGACTGGGGATTTGCAGGATCCTGCATGGTCTTTATTCCACTCGCACACCTTTTCTTCAGTAAAAGTAGAAAGTGAGGTATACATTTCGTAGAGAATTTAATTTGGAGTCCAAGGTGTTAGTGATCATACAAATTGTACGTATGGTATGCACATGACTTTTGACGCAAAACGGAACTCAGTTAATGTTCCTCTCATACCTTTCTACTTCCGAGCTGAATGTCAAAGCCGTGCCCACCCCCACGCACACATGGGCCCTTTCCTCATGTCTCACATGTACATAGGGTACGAGGGAGCTGTTCACGAAGCCATGAACAAATAATTTGGACAATATTCGAACTATTAACCGACCAGACCATTTGATTAAGAACTGGTCAAATGCCGAACCGATTCTAATTTTCCGATCCGATTGGATGAGAACCTTGAGCAGGACACTTTTTTTTTCCTTTGTGACGGGACAGAAAAGGACCGTAGATCTGTCAAGTTTTTTTTCTCACTCCTTCATATTTTATGAACTGAACAGACTTGTGACTCCAGGCTGTTGTACATGTCAGAAACTTTCTACTCTAGAACTTCCAATTTTTTATCGGATTTTCTGTACGAATTGAAAATATTTTTGGTAACAGGCAGAGGCAGACGGGAAACGAAACGAAGAGCCTATTTTTAGCCCTTCTAGGCTTAATACTAAACTGATGACCTAATAAAATATAGGTAGGAAAACTTTTTGTCAGAAAATTAAGATAAGGCGCTAAGCTGAGCTTCTAAAACTTTGGTTTTAATATTGAAGGAGCATGACAGCGTGAGCCTAGGAAAGTTCATAAGTCACTAACTTTGTTGTTTGAGGTAAAATGAGATTTGTTTAATACAGGGTGGTTCATAATTAAACGTCCAGGATTCTCTAGAGATTAATCCAGTCAGGCCTAAGAGCCAAGATTATAAAGCGCTACTTTGAATTGAAAAGATTTACATGACTATAAACTTCAACTTTTACTTTGTAGAATGAGATTATGCCGTAGCATGACGTTTTTAGAAGAATTTGAGAGTTCTTGAGAGTTTCCTGAAATCTAAATCCATTTATTTATGAATTGAACAGGAAATTGAATTGAGGAGCAGTTCTTGAGCGATTGACCCGGACTGACTGAGTGACTCCACTTAATCCTCGCCTAAATTGGACTCTTGAGATCCAGTCTCTTGTGAATTATTCATTTGGAATCTTTGTCTCCTGACCTTCCTGCCTGCCTACCTGCCTGTATGCCTACACACACACTAGTGATTGGAATCGAATTCAGAGTGGAACTTTTTTTTTCCTTGAATTGGAATCTATGAAATCAAATTTGTGTTATACGCTCGGGTTTAAGTTTTCATCTTTCTTGAGTCAGCCCTATGACGTCCTACCAATGGAGTGGAGAGAATTTGGAGCCATTTGAAATTTACATAACAAGAGGACGGAATCCTTCGGGTGAAATCCAATTGGTTGAAACCATTCGTATCCATAGTCCGTCCGTACAAATCCATCGTGGTTCGAGTGGTAATCACGTCTCATTCGTCGTCATGGGAACGTCTGGAGGGACTTCGGCCAAGGAAGAGGACAAACACATTTATATATTAGCTCCTGGGATTACCAAAGAAGGTCAGCGATTTCTTTTACCTTAACACTCTTCTTATCAGAGGTCTCAGTCTCCACTTAAGCTTTGTTTAAACTAATAAAATACGACGTGGGAAGTAGGCTGTGCTTAATGTATTAAGTAGGGTATGGTCGGCTAATTCGCCCAATATTGGTCAGAGTGTAGCAAGTTACCCCACCCCTCAACTATGTACTTGAGGGTGTGGGTGTGACCCCCAAACCTCGCCCACGAATAGTGAACGGGGCAAATAAATTCACTCTTCCGAGATCGTTAAGAATAAAGACAAAGCAAGAAATTTGTAGCATATTGCCCCTATCTATGAACAGCTGACAAATGGCGGATGGGGCAAAGTGGTTCACTCGTACAAAATTGGTACGAATTAGCCTCTTTTCCCTGATATTCCTCCTCATGGCAAAGGTCGACTTTTCAATTTCTGAGAGATGTCGAGAGAATGATCTCTCTGGAATTGTGGAGTCAACAAGAGGATCGTTAATTTAACAAAGACCACCCAGTTTCCGGTTTCCGTCAGACTGGTCTCTCCATTTCAAAGATCTCTGTCTGAAGTTTATTTGACTTTTGCTCCGATTCAGAGTCGTAATTTGAGCTTTTCAGAAGTAAAGTGCAAGCAAACTTGACTCGAAACTTCCATTTGTAAAGTGGTTCAAGTGGTCCTCACTTTCACTTTCTAACTTCAATTTTATGTCGAACTTTCAGGAATAAAGTTTTTCATAGACCATGAAAAGTCACCATACGTGTTTTTATGCTGACAATTTAGAAAATTGCCCCTATTCAGGGGACATTCGTCCGTACTGTAAGCCACAAACATTCGTGCATTTCTTTTCCAGAATGGGTATTAAATTTTCGTCATGTAGTAAGAAGGATAATCTGCAGAAGAGGAATATGTTTTTCAAATTGTAAAACAGTCTGAAGCCAAACCATATCTTTCCGAGGGATAGAACCCTCGACATACAGATGCTACTATAGCATAAGCAATGTTTTATATTCTTCTACTTCATCTATATATTTATTTAATAATAATTTAATGACCGAATGAAATAATGATATTTTCTTTTCTAAAATTTCAGAGTTGATGAAGAAGGGGAAAATGAGCATAAGCCTTAACGAAGAAGATATTGTTTTAATTTGTGCCAAGGATGAAATTTATGCAATTCAAGCCAAATGTCCACACGCTGGTAACAAATATAAATATATAAATTGGTCATTCGTTAATTGAAAACTTTCATTTCGTTCTGACCCTAATGTAAACAAAATACCCTTAGGACACATTTATAATGGATTCTGGTTCTGGTCTGCGGTTTTTGCCTACTGAATTAATAAAGATTTATGAGAGTTCCAATTCTGACTCAGTTTTTACGGCATTGCCCGAAGCCGTAATAATGTCTCATTTTGTACCAAGGCCTTCTCCTGGGACCGAATACCCGCAGGATAGTGTTCTCCATAATATTCATTTTATTTTGGATCGGATGTTCTGAGCAATGTTTAGACTCATAATTGGCTGAAATATTCTAGAGCTGAAAATATTTCAGTTTATAAAACCTTTTCTGCAACACCACGATCCAGAATTCAAAAGTACACAAAGTTTCGTAGCATTCTATCTTGTCCTGACAGACCACGCAAACAGAACATTTTAAGGGTGAACTATTGGTTTTGCAACGTTCGAACAAGCCACTGACACGACTTGAATGTTTATTTCGTAATTAATCACAACGACGTCGTAAATCTTCATTCTAATGTCATCATCAATGTTTTTTTGCATTGAAATCAGTAGAACATTTTAGAAAATTCTATAAGATGCAGTTAGAAAAATTATATTGTGCGTTTCCTCAAAAACGATTTTGTTCCGAATTTTCTTGTTCGTCTCATGTTTACTTATTTTCATTTTGACTTTAGCTTACTTTTTTTAAATATGTTTTCCCCTTAATTCAGGATTTGTTGACGATATTAAATATATTGATTCTGATTTCCAAATTTTTGTCTGCATACTAAATCGACAATTCCGAAATTGTCATCATAACGTGAAAGGCAAATTTTGATAAAATCGTGTCATTGCTGAGATTTTCGTTAGTGTGTTCTTGAATCCAATTTATACATGTTTTTTCTTTAATCCGATAATCAATATATATGAAGTTCATTGAATCAAGTGTACGAATTTTGGCCCAGTTACTGCAGAAAAGTTACGACATTTTTAATTGCTTGTCTTTTCAAAACTACGATTTTGAAAATATTTTAAAAACTAACAAACATTATGCTAACATTTTTTTACGTAACTTAATATTTTTGATTGATTTTTAAAAATTTCTCACATTATCTAAAAATTTTGTTTATTTTTAAAGGTGGGCCCTTGGAGTTGGGTGACATCGAAGACCATCCTGGAAATGGTGCATGTATAAAATGTCCATGGCACTCTTGGCAATTTAATCTCAAGACCGGAGAGTGTACATTTCCTGGGAATCGTCCGACTCATAAACTTCGTATATACCCTGTTAAAGTGACGAATGGTCAAATTCGTGTAGGATTTGATCAAATAGCTGAAAAATATTTCAAAACGCCTCCTTCCTAGTCAACCCTGTCAGTCGTCAGTCATCCTCACCAGATTCACCTTACAATCACACAAATTAATAATTAATTAGTTAACTTTGCACAAAATTCAAAAGTAGAGAAAGAGAAAGTCAAAATGATATTGATAAGTAATGTAAAACTCTATGCAACTTACCCAAGCATTATAGCATGTACTTTACCGGCTTAGAATGCAAACCTCTAAGCATTTGTCTGTGATCTTATCCAAAATTAATTTGTTCATTTAATTTGTTCCTTGTTTTCTGTTCATGTTCATGTTCGTTTTTGTTAGAAATTTGTTACTTATTCCCCCAAAATGAAATTGTCAAAAAAGTGTTCACTATACTTAATTGTTGTTCATCGAATATTCAATGTGTTACCCTTGCACTCAATCCTATGTTAGATGAAAAATTTTGAATTTAAAGTAAGCATTTAATTTATCAAGTAACCCATTTTACATGTGAAACTCAGATCATGGTGAAATGTTCAGGATTAGTCATTTCAAGTGTCCTGGTCATGAATAGAATTATTTTCTGAATCTGTGGATCAGAGTTTTACATGAAAAGTAGATTCCTCGCTAAATTATGCAATGCATGTCGTGAGATGTGAATCTAAGCTTACCTTTATGATAACTATAATTATGTTAGATTGCTCCCAAAGTTTCACGCCAAAGTTAAGAGTAAAAGAGATAGAGAATTTATTTATTTTTCTATTCGGCTTGAAATCTAGTTAGTCAATCCATTGTCGAGATTGAAGTCAAGTTTGCGAATCCATAGCAGATATTCCTGCAGCCCTTTATTGTATGTTAGCAGGCATACTATCATTATTTATTTATTAGATTGTTTAGAAATTGATGTTATTCGTCCTTAGTTAACATTCTAGGAGTCTACCTAAGGTTAGCTAATTGTAACCAAAGGGACCCCAAGGGGGTTTAGATGACTAGGCACCAAACCCCTAAAGAGTTAACGGCTAAATGCAATAAAACAATCAAAACGACAAATTTTAGACACCCATAACTCTTTCCTGGGTAGATGGCATCACCTGAACCCCTATCTTTGTTGACCTCCATTTCCACTAATTTATACGTAACAAAAACTAGAAGGATTTCTGAATATGACTATTCTTGACTTAAATTCTTCAAATCTCATGTTCTTCAAATTAGTAAATTTAAAACTAGGTAAGGTATTTTTGGATTGGGTTGTTAATGTTTTCATTTTTGGTAATAGTATTTTTGTCATTGGGTTGTTAATGTATTTTTTGTTATAGATATTTTGTTATGTTGTTATGTTTGGACAATGTTTAATTTAAAGGTTCTGAGATCTGTGCAATATTACGTTTAAATCCAATTTATTTTAATTGTGTCGAGAGAATTGAAATTGAATGATTGAGCGTTCACATTTTGGTGCAATACTCATGCTTTATAGTTTTGTTGATTTATGTTGTCTAGTTTGTAATTTGTTAAATTGTTATTATTGTGTTTATCTTGGGAAAGGATTAATTATTTTCCCGAACTTGTTGAGATTATGAATGTGGAGATTAATTTAGTACTTTTAGACAAATGTGTGTTGGTTTGGAATTAGAAATAATTAAAGCTACTTTTTCTTAAAATTTACGGAATTGAACCATTTATTCAGGGGTTTTTGAATCCGTCGTTTAATACGTTTTTACTCTTATTTGATAGTTGATGGTTATGTTTTATTATTATTCATACGTTTAAATTATTCAGTAGGTTCATGTCAGCGTTTCCTAACCATGACATCACTTATTTCTCTCTACCTCTGTATTTTCAGACATACACGTTGGGGTTCTTTCGCAATTGGCGAAATACTCATTGTCATTGCTTAAAATAAAATCTGTGTACATTGGATTGAGATATAAAATATTGATAGCTTGTGGCTTCAAATCACCTTACTCCTAATGAAAATTGGGTAGGAATAGACACCATTTGAGGATGATCTACTTTTTTTTCTATTTTTCCATGATACCTTGAAGCCCAAAATGGTCGTGGAGCACAGTGATAAAACTGATTTGTTTATTGCATAAGTATTTATATTGTAGTCACGATTTTCCAAATTACCTTCCTCATTATTGACATAGAGATCCTCCATTTTGACTTTTTCTTAAACTACACTTATCTGTCAATGTATTTCATCAGATCCATTCCTTGTAATACGATATCCTACTTTTTGTTTAACGGTTTTGTGCGAATATGAGAAATGCATGGTGGTTCTGTTGGGACTAGATTTCTTATATTTGTATTGATTATTTTCTCCAGAATCCTTCGTTGCGAGGTCTCACTTCGCTTCGTGAATACGAATTTCAGATTATTTTTCGAATTCGCCCAATAATGCGATGGCCCAGGGGAGATTAAAATGAAATTATTAATGAAAGATTGATCATCGGTCAAAGGCACAGAGAAAATGAAAGCAAAGTGATAGTAGAAGTAAATATGTTTGAAGAGTGACGAAACTTATCAAAAAAATATAACATATTTCACAAACTATAATCTATAAACTCTACAATCAACATCAATACCTTATTCTGTAACGCCATACTGCTAAAACCAACAACATCCATTTGAAATTTCAAAACCTGTGAGACTAGGCGTAAGTGGACTCTTATCTCTCCCGTGTCACCAGTAATGGCGTCACCGGGTCAATGAGGTCATGACTATAGACATTACTAGTCATGGCAAAACTTCCTGGTGCCCACAGGAATTGAACCATCTTCTGTGTGGGAACCAAATTTCGCAAAGTCCTCCTTCACTTTTCCATGTTTATACAGTATGACATAAGGTTACATAATGGGGAAGTTGTCGAATTAAGTGGACACATAAGTAAAAAAAAATATGAATCGAGGAATTGGAATTGGTTATTAAATTTGACAATTTTTATTTACGGATAATATTTATATTTCACGTATATTACGTGTACATGTGTTTACATTACATCACAAGAGGATGACGAACCATCACAAAGTACTTTTGCCAGTCAAAGGTCACTCAGGTCAATTTCATCCACCAAAACTGACTATACCACAGGTAATTGTAATTACATACTCTAAGCACTGGATGTTCAAGGAAATTGTGTGGGATTGAGGAAAAATACAGACTGACGAACGATTAGCATATTCATTACATAATCCGGTAATCCGTTTTACTCCGGATTTTTAAAGTAATTTTTTTGTAACTTTCTTCACAACGTACGAATACGATATACGATATACGAACGTACTAAGAGTTACATAATATTTAATACAAATTCACAGTTTTACAAAAATCCCGTAAATCACATTATTTGTAAATAGCCATGAAGCTTTTGACAGGTAATTCCGTAGTCTATTTTTTTGTTTACATTAAATTCCATGAGATTGTTTATGTATACTTTTCTGGTCACGGAATGTTACAGGATGTGTTTAACGTTAGGGGGTGGTTCATAATCGTTGTGCTCAGGAAAATGTGAGATATACATTTCATTTTAAGTTTCATGTACTCGTAGGTTTCAGGATCCTATTGATCGCACAAGCAGACATTTTGAAGTAATGTTTGATACTCTACAAATAATTTAATTTTTGAATCAGAACGGCCACGCTTATGACGTCAACTCAATGTAATTTACATTGTGGCCCAGATTAGATAAAATAAACAGCATATTTCGTTTTTAAATAGGCCCCCGATGGGACCAGTGCGATTTGAGAACTCAATATAATTAAATTTTGTACAAAATGTATATCTCACATAGATTTGCGTTAAGTGAGCATTGTCTAGCCTTAGGTTGGAAAAAGGTTACGAACCACCCGGTATACAATTTGAGAGAAATAAACATATATGTCTGAAAATATTGTGTCCACAACGTTGTTGAGTTGATCCGTCCAGGGCTACATGGTTTGACGACGACGAGTAAGGAAAGGAAAATGATTTAATTAATTGGATTGTTTGAAATGAAAGCTCATCCATATTCATTTCGCGATTTGATCCATCAAATCTTTGTAAGACGGAGATCTTCTCAATCCTGAAGACGCGGCTCCCATTCGACTCAAATATAAGAGACAAATCACCGAAATCCCCATTCGGAGTCCCAACATTGTTAGCACCTGAAATCAAATAAGAAAACCATCAGTACTCATACAAAAATCCACCCGCAGTGTTAGAAAACCTCTTCAAAACAAGGACTACTAGATTTGAGCGTCACACACTCGTGTACATAGGTAAGGGGTGGGGCAAATTGGTACATTCATACAGAAGGTGGGGCGTATTAGCCCAATTTTCCTTCTATGGTGGACCAATACGCTTTCCCTTCGATCTGAAAACGAATGACTCCCTGTTATGATTACATCGTTATGGAACATTTCTTGGTTGACTTGACTTGTTGCATCAACGACAAAGATAAAAATAGCTCAACTGAGAAATTACAAAATTCCTGGGGAAAGGAAAACATGATAGAGGTGGAACAAGAGTTTGGAATTTTTTGATCGCATTTCCAAACAATAGAAATGCTCAGTGACGAAAATACACCTGTTTCATGTTTTTCGTTCTCTGAACAGATTTCAGACTTTCTGGTCCATAAATAAGAACAAAGAGAAAAAAAAATGGAAGCGTAACATCTGAGGAGTGAGATGTAGTACTTTTGCATTACAGGGTAGTTCATAAGAAAATACCCCCTGGTGTCCATACAAAATTCAGAACCCTATTTGGAGGGGGATCTATATGGTTCATCTCTCCGACGGGATTCAATTCTCGGATCTGTACTGACTACGTCGGTATTTTTTTCTCCACTGATTTTTTTCCTTACTACCAGGGGTACCTACTCTAGGTCAAAAGTCAATTAATATGCGTATTTTATTATGTTTTTGTCATCAACACCACATGGCGTGCCAAATTGAAGTACCATACGTAAGTTACAAACCACCCTGTAAACTATTGACGATGGAGAGAGAGTACAAATTAATGATGAACGATATGGTTGGCCATGAAGAGAACAAAATGAGAGGCTTTTAGAAGGAATCGCATGCTGACATGATGAAAGGAAAAAGAACACTGAACTCGTCAGTCGTCATCAAAAAATTCTCAAGTCTTTCTTCTCACTTTTCTGGAGCCGGTGACGAAAATACGGGATATATTTTCTCTATTTCTCTGTCCTTCTCAGCTGTTTTCTCCATTCTTTCTCTCGCACCAAATCACATTCCATTACGATTCGTCGCGTCGGTGAAAAAATTATTATTAGCTCTCCATCCTATGAGAACCGCCATACCGATTCTCATAAGGTCTTTCTCCTTTTTTCATAAAACGGCTAAAAATATGACACTTTCCATTCATCCGAGCTTTTTCTACCTCACTACATTGGAATGCAAATAAAATCTTGGAAAAATCTCGTGACCTCACAAGTAAATTTATATAGTCTCAGTCACGCAGTGTTGCACGGGTCATTCGAATCGTAATGGCTATCAAAGCTAACGTGCCACATCATGTAACCACAATGTCAAATTACAGTGCGTCATATAATCGAATGTCCCTTTTAGCTTTCCTCAAAGAGTGAGATATACATTTTAGTCAGACAAATGTTATATTCGGTTCTAAATGCAATTGAATGCTCAAATTGCTCAAATGGAGCCCATCTCACCCAACGATAATTTTAGCGTTAGGTGACCAGGCATCCAGAATTTCTTTCATTTTATTTTTCAGCCTAAAATTATCTAGTATTGGCGCTTCTAGTTAATTCTTCATAATTTTGACGAATTATTCAGTTTTAATCCGCTGTTCTGGAATTTGAGCCAAGTGTCTCCATGTTTGGCCCAAAAAATTGTTCCATATCCCGTCTGTTATCCTTTCTAACAGAATTATACAGTTTTGACTCTAGTTATTTTGTAATTTGGAAGTATTTTCTATTTATAACCTTCATATTTTGGAATTTAAACAAAGTATCCTATTTTAGCCCGAAAAATTTGGTTATCATATATTTTCGTAAACTTTATTTCAAAAGATAACCTGGCGGCTACGTGCAATGTTACAACATTGCTGCAATAAATCCTACAAGATGACAACCTACAGTACCGCTCATAAGTCAAGATACGACTTGCAATCATTTTTTACACCACATTTCTGTATATAAAAATTTGAAATTTTGCAGAGACCTAGAAAAACCCATTTCCAGTTGATTAGAGTACGATAAAAATATAAATTATTTTAATATTTTTGTTATTGACTTACCATTTTTCCAAATAGAAGTGCGAAATCATGGAAAATAGCGTAGAGAATGTCAACTAAACAGAGCGTTACAAAGTGAATAAGGGCTGCGTACTGGACTGCTCGAGTCACCCCTTTATCCTTCATGTTCAAAAATTTCCAGAGTAAAAATGACAGGGCTGGTGATGCGACGTGTCCAACATGAGAGACATGTAATTCAAATAAAAAGATGACATGGCAATTAGAAATTTATTACATAACAGCAACCGCACATCATTAAAAATCATCATTAAAAATGTGTTTGTATAAATCAAAATATATTTGAAGAGAAATGCGTGTGATTGAGTAATTTACGTGGTGGTTCATAGTAACTTTTTCCCACCTGGTGGTAACTGACCAAAATTAATATTATGTACTTTACAAGAAATCTATGTAGAATCAAATGAGCTACTGACGCACAAATCTCAGTAACCGTTAACTTTCATTTTACTATGGAATCCACACAAAATTCTCATTGAAATGTGCATCAATTTGTTATGGTTCACCCTGTACAAACTGATTTCTTTTCATCTGAGCCCGAACCTGAACCATTTTTTATTTTTTAACGAGAGTGACTTGTGCGTGAGCTGGAGGTTATACATAGAAGTGGATGGAATTGGGATATGAAGAAAGAAAAAGACTCTGTCAATTTCCAGGCAAACAATTTCAAATGGATTCCTCGTAGATTTCCCTCATTTTCTTCGTTCCTCCAGGGAAATACACCATAATTTAATTTTTCCTTTCTCGGATGAAAGATTCCTAACTAGGAGTTTTCAGCTTCACAAAATATAAAGTTCAATATGTCACCGACAATTCATCATGTACCCTGGAACATCAACATTTATACCCAATTTCACAGATTTCTTATTTTAGCTTGATAAAACCGACAACAAAAACAACCGAATGTGCAACATGGTCTGTTCTATATAGAACGGTTCTCTCATAATTAATTCGTATTTGTTTTCAGTTTTGACGTATATTGACGTGACGTTTGATAGTAGATTATTTTACCATAACTGCTCTTTAAGGAACGGTTGAAGAATAAGTACCTTAAAGGCTTAAAAAGTACAGACCGATTGGTGAGGTCATTTCGCCCTCAGAATGTTTAACTTTTTGGAACGATAAAAAGTTTGAGAGTAGTTAGAAAATGAGTATTTGTAGTTTGTAGTTTACTTGGAGAGATGTTGGTTCATTTGAAAGATTAGAAGTGAAATCCGGGAGAAAACTCTGTCTCCTTAGTTTTTTTAGCAGTTAAGAGTTGAGTTGAAGATACGGAGAGGGATTGACTATACAGATGATATTTGCTTATGAGGTTGAGCGAGAGGAAATTAATTCCTCTTAGGTGAATTTCTCTGATCTGTCTCAGGAGTTGAGTTTCTCATGGATTGGGAGAAAGTCAAGTGAAAGTCTCCCCTGACCTCCTTTCCCTTACAACTTCCGAAATTAAAGAACGGAGTCGAGAGACGCCCATCTGAATGGCTCCATTATGGAATGGATTTGATGGGCCAAGGGATTGAATCCCCACTCACAAAAATAAAAAAAGGAAAGGAACAAACTCCGACGTGAACTTGGAGAAAAGAACAGACAAGAAAAACAGAAATTTAGAGTGGATTGAACATTCCAATCCATTTTTACAATTTCCTTATGTTACAGTCCAGTGATTCTATTCGTCTAAAAATGTTCTTCAATTTGGTCAGTACTTTCAGAATAAACTGTTGTAAACACAACCATGTACGCGTGCTCGTGTACTGAAAGAGAACAGTCTAAGGAATTTTTTATCATGTACTTTGAAAATTATTGATTAGAGAGATATTCTAAATTAATTAAATTGCATAACTCATGAGCAATTTATTGAAAAATTCCAAACCGGTATACCGATAGTGATATTAATTTTTTTTGGAAACGTCAATATTCCAATATTTCATTTCTTCTCAAGAATCCAAATTAACAACCACAACAAAGCTTTTCTTGACAACACTTTCGTACTAGGTAAGCTCATACTGTTGTAACAAGGTAAATCGAGTGTGTTATTTCAAAACTGGTGACATTGTGGAGATCCTTCCTCTCCAATAATTCCAGTTATGGCGTCCGCGGGTCAATGACATCATAACTTAGCATTATTGGAATGGGCAAGACTTTCAGGTTGCTCCAGTTTGAAAATAATAAATTGTTTGGAAAGTATTGATCTACCTATGGGTAATGTTGTCAATGATTTTCCTACGTTTAACCGAGTCATAGAGCGAGTATCAATTAATTAGAGTAGTTCTTGTTAAGATATTGATATAAAAAATTGGCAGACATTATTGAGTGTACGGTTGTGTTAATCCGATGGGACGACAGTACTTCCAACGTTTGAACTGTTTAATAATGTTGGAGACAGACACCCTGAGTACACACGGAGTGTGTCAGTGTGTGATATGGGTTACCGGTGGGAGATTCTCCTTAGAAAGGCAATTTCCCTTTTCCTTTGAAAGTGGTTGGAAATCCTTAGTCTCATAAAATGATGATGAGACTCAAGTGAGCCGTAAGCAATTAATTTGCTTTGTTCTGTCTAAGACCTGAGAGACAGAGTCCTCACAAACAAAACAATTAGAGCCCTCAATCTTAACCCAAGAACCAATTTCAAAATACTAAAACCCAATCCTTCTTTTGTCAAATCCGTAATGGATTCCAGTTGATGGAATTGCTGGCGGAGAATGGAGGAAAGGAAACCTGATCTCAATTCATTCTTCCAACCCAAACCCAAACACGCGAGTCTAGCCAGTGTTTATCTGATCAGTTCCTTTAAACACGTTTTATTCATCCTCAACAATTTCAGTTCGAATCCTTTCCAAAGATGGGCATCGTTTTAGGAGGTGTAGTACAATTTATAGAGTCTTGGGTTCAATTCCTACTGGATCCAATTCCGAATTCCTTTTACGGTTTCAAGTTCATCCGACAATATGGGTATTTGGTGTAAGGGAATCAGTCCAGCGTATGTCCAAATATGTCCAAATGATGAATCCGAATTTTTTTTTGTCAAAGTGAAATTCTAACCCGTAGGTCATGAAAGGTCAAATCCGGAGGAAATACACGTGGGTTAAGGGGTTGGACTTGGAGAGGCCAGAGCCTGTTTTTTCACCTCCTGTAAAAAGCCTCCTCAGGCCTCACCAAGTCCCACCCCTTAACCCACGTGTATTTCCCCGGATTTGACCTTTGATAACCTCCTACGGGTTAGAATTCTACTTTGACAAAAAAACTTTCGGATTCATCATTTGGATGACCCAAATTACCCAACAAGTTTGGTCTGGTTATTGAACGCTTTGATCAGCTGGCGGGGTTACCTTGTCAGTCAGGATAAATATGTAAACAGACGGATAAACAAAATTTCCAACCCCCCCCCCCCAATACACCAATCCAAGCAAACTCCTCCCTCAGGCCCAGCCACGCCCTCACCATTCTAGGTATAGAAGGGCCCATCTCTGACATGATCCGAATCCCAACTATATAGCCAAATACGAAAATTCTTCAAAGAGATTTAAAAAACCGCAAGATGGTCTGTCGGTCCATTTGGTTTAATGCATTGAATTGGATTCCCTGAGAACAACGACGACCACACATTATTTCCGCACGACTGCATTCGCCCCCCCCTTCCCCGTCTAGTACATTTCCCCCTACCCCGGTATTTATTAGAAGGGAATGTAATCGTCCAGTAAAAGCATTGGAGGAAATGAGTATTTCAAACGAAACCACAACTAGGAGATGTAAAAAGAAAAATAAACGCCAAGCTCTCGGACCTCAGACATAACATTCTTTCTATTCATCAATTGGGAGAAGAATCTAGAGGCTCAAGTTTCCGAATTAGCGTAGGAGTTGTAACTCAATTTCAAGTCTCAATGAAAACTAATGACCAACAGTCCAAGTCTCCAGACGAATCAAAGTCATTCCTATTCAATTTCAAATCTCTTACTAACAAGGAGTGATTTAGAGCGTACACTCTCTAATTTCCACTTTTAATCCAATTAATAATGGGCAGCCTATAATCTGGTTAGATATAACTCAAAAAACCTTACCACCTTTGGGTCAAAACTATAAGACCAAATAAGATTTTATAAGACCCAGTGTATAAAATGTTCAAAATTGTCTATCAATTTAGCAAGTGTTATCGCAATTTGCCCCAGGCCTTAACTAACATGAGCATATGTGACACTCCATTCAAAATGGGGCAAATTAGCCTACCTTACCCTACTTTCACTACTCTGGAAAGAATATTGACCTCGACCTGAAGTGCATGAAAGTGCTGTGTGTTTAGGAACACATATTGTCCATTAAATTGGAGTAGTTCGAGTAGAATTTAAGTAGTTGGTGAATGTTATATAACCCCTAACATGAGCATTATTTAGTTTGAGTTTTAATTTAGTTTTTGTTCCCCATTGTCATTGTCCTGAGTCCTGAGAGGGGTTTCTATTCGACTTTGTTCCTTTCTAACTTTCACTTTGACTTTCTCTCACACTTTCTCTCTCTATTTTCCCTACCAAAAGACTCTCCTTCAATTAGAAACGACAAGAAACTTTGTTCATTTGGTGAATTGGGAAAAACTTCTTTCAAAATTCGCTCTCACTTTCTATTTATGAGAAATTTCAACTTTCGCTCTCACTTTTACTCCCAAAACTTCCTAAATGAAAAAAAATTATTCTCGCCTCCTTTCCTAATTGGCTCAAGACCTACATTTTGTGCGTGACGGTGCATAAAAGGAAAATTTTGCTACTTTTTCACACTACCTAAAAGTATTCACCAAAATATTAAATATTCAATTATTCCTTATTACTCATCCATTAAATCACAAATTGGAAACCAAGAGATGACTTGAGCTCTTATTTTAATTTTAACTCTAACTTTTTACAATTTACGTTTAGAATACTGTGAAACTTCAAATATAACCCGGGTCTCTACTATCGTAGTGGTACTTTCCGAACTTTCTCCATGAACCCTTGTGGAGAAAATAAAAAAAGCGGAGACGGATTTTGAAAATGATACCGCGGACTTGTATTCGAAGTTTTACGGTAACTACAAAACTGAGACATATAATCTTCTAATTTCCTAATACGAACAAAAAAAATTGAAAAAAAATCGTAAAAATGAAGGGAAATGTAAAATTGATATAAAACTTGGTCTGGTGAAATGGAAAGTTACAATTTGCATGTTTTTCCATATGAAAAGTGATTTGAATTGATAAACTCACTCTGTGTGACATATGCTTGGTAAATAAGGAGACTGGTACTCTAGAGTCTCTTAATTTGATTCATTCGTTATGAAAACAACTTTGATCTCACTGGAAGTATAATGAAGAGAAGACTAGAGTAAATTGTGAGGCGTTGGACTCGAGGTCGACTCGAGAGATGGAAGAGAATTGTCAGATAATATCTTTATTTCCATTTATTTTCATTTGAGGACTAACGAGTTTATTTTATTTTGTATTGGCGGAGTCGGCGGGGAGTAGAGTGATAATAAGGAATAATGACACTCACCCAGCATGGTGGCTCCGTAGTACCGCGTGGCAATAGGATTAGATGCAGGGAGTACGCCGACCAAACCGAACTCTGCTGCCTTCATGGGAAAAACCAAAATTATCAGAGCCTGGGATGCCATGAGACCAGACAGAAATAATTGCCAGTTCCAATAACCCCGAGGTAATTTGAGGTACAGATGTTCATTGTGACCCAACACTTGTGATATCTGAAGAAAAAAAAAACAACATTCGGATTCAATTTAAAAAAAATTCACATTCTATTCAATTCTTCCAACTAAAATATCTTGTCTTGTCCTAGAAACCGTGTATTTTTTATTTCTTTAAAATAACAAACTCAGTTTTGTTTTGTTTAAAAGCTACGAGCTTACCCAGTAAGAAACTGTTGTCAAGTTATGTTGCTAGAATTAATCTGGAACCTGTTACTGGGTTACGATGGGAACAGTGACCATGATTCCCACACTCTTCTCCTTTCCATTAAAGATTACTGGGAACCACTTTACGTCTGTTCTTGGAAAATCAAGTGAAAAGTGTTTGAAGAGGGAATAAAAGTTTTAAGACTCTTTTCTCGTCCTTCCATTCAAAGTCCCACTCACTTATTACCTCTTTTGAGTCTCCGTGTCTCTCTCATTTGAAGTGTGAGAGGAGAGAAGACGATTAAAATATAAATAAAACATTTCCCCAACACGAGTAAGATTTCCCCGGGGGGATCATGGTCTGAATATCAAAATCCGCCTTATCACTTTTATGTCTTGTTCTCATTTAATTCCCAACACACACCTGACTCCGTTTAAAAAAAAATCAATCCCACTAGTCGTAACTTTCCATGTTAAAAAACAACCCGAGAGAGGTCAATTCAAGAGTCTTTCCTTCAAATAACTAACACAGATTTATGGACAGGTCAAATTTTATGTTCTCTACTAGAAATGTAAGTGAAACCAACATAATTTGACAACTCCTATGTTAGGTAAGCTCACACTACCAAAAAACTGATGGAGGATTATGGTAAATTTATCAATATCAGTGCATAGTGATGACGCCACAACCCTTGATACGGCAGAGATAGGGTCTCCATAAGCGCAGTGTCACCAGTTTCGATTTTGTTTGTATGGAAAATATGAGCTTACCTGGTAAGAAAATGCAGTAAAATTAATAGAATTCAAGAGTTGGAAATTACAATGAGGATATAAATCCACGTGGAGTATTACGCATTGTTGGAAATTGCGTACAATGAACGAGTAGATTCATCTCAACATGCCCTCCAAGAAATATGCAGGGAAGGTCATAAGTCTTGACCTAAAGGACAGTACTTTCTTCCTTAGCTTTCTCCGCAAAATCATGAAAAGATGGTCAGTGACCGCGCAGCACATATCGTATATTATATATCACGCTATGCTATGAGACTTTAAATTGGAATTGATGTGTGGGTTGACATGATGGGTGTTATGTGATTATGACCCACCCTTTACGTGTTCGTTCCCTTGTCCGTCTTGTCCTCAACGAAGTGGAAAACTAATAAAGGAAGGTTGTGTCTGAGTCAGGATGTTAATAAGAACACCGCAAAATTGATCATTTATCCGAGCGAGAACTTCGGAAATGGAATAATAATGTCAGGGAGAACTGAGTTTCATTTCATAGCATTAGATGTGAACATGAAATGAGTTTTCTCCGCACATGGCACTAAAGTACCGCCGTTCTCGGCCTCGGATTTCACCAGTCTGGTACTTTACTCGGACTTACATTGGAAACGATAAAGAATTGGAATTGGATAGCTCTATCCCCATTCCCTCAAATTAAATCATCATTATTAATTCTATATCCTATCAAATTCTTAATGTTCCATATTTCCTCTAATCTCTAGTCCTCCAATATCCAATCTCGTGTTATCGCTGCAATTCATAGTCAGAAAATCACCAATATTCGTCCCTAAAATGTGTGAGATATACGTTCTTTAAATATTCCGAGGTACAATCGATCGCCAAAATTAAACGACCAAAGGGCAATTTGCTGAGAATTGACAAAATCTCGACACAATTTGAATTTGGCCAAATATCGGATTGACCTAATATTGCGGATCAGTGAATAATGGACGAATTCTGGATAAAATTTGAAAGTGGTCATATATCGGAATTGCCGATCAGGTGAATAATGGCCAAATTCCGTATAAAATTTGAAATTGGTAAAATATCGGGTTTCCGGTGAATTTTGGACCAAATGTTAGACCAAATAATTGGCGGACTCTCACTAAAATCTGAAACTGGCCAAATATGGCCTGATCTCGGATTGGCCGAATATTGCTGATCAGTTAAATAATGGGCAAATGCTGGATAGAATTCGAAATAGGTTTAATAATAACAAAAAATGGGAGAAAATGCACTACAAGGGAATAAAATTGGTGAAATGACCTTGGAACGATGAATATCTCCATTATCCGTCTCACCAACGCCAAGCATTTTCCGAGTTTTGAGTCGACTGTGAAGATCTCCACTGCTGTGTTTCCTGTCAAACAGAAGAAAACGTGGTATTTTAATGAACTGGGTATTAATGACAGAAGGACGTGTGATCATGGAACATCAAAATGACGATAAAAGTTGATTCCCATTTTCATATGAATATTTCCCAGAACCCAGGATATTATTATGATAGGACTTAGGATTTGAGTATTTTACACGGAGACATAAATGTCCTTACACTCCCATTCCCTCCTTAGCAGTTCTCTGGAATTCCATTATGCAGATTTTATTCCAATTCCGTCTCTCAGTCACTATTTGTACACTCAAAAGCTCCGAGAGGCTTTAGATCAGAGTTGTCAAAGTTTTTAAGTGCTGTCTGTAACTTTAGGAGCAGCACGTTTTAATGACTCCGCCCCTCATTTATATTTCATGTCACACGAGTTATTATTCCCAGGGTAACTTAACCACACGTTTTTCTACAAGGTAGGTCCATGTCCATACTTACAATCAAGAATCCAAGGAAAAACGTAATGAATTAGAATTATTGATGTCTTTATCTGAAGGGGGTCAGAAGAACACTCGTGATTGTCCTAAAAGGAATCCACCCTTAAAAATAACTGAATATAAATGAAGATGTAGTAGCAGGGAAACTTTTGCAGAATTGGAATTTGTGATTTGTTCCAAAAAAAGAATGTTAGTTGGAATTGTGGTCCATTTTGTTGGAAGTGGGGCGATGGAGTGGTAAAAAAAATCGGAGAAAGTGTCTACGGGGTGATTCCTCTCATAAATATTTTAAATCCAATGACGGGAGACTCCATTATCATGACTGGAGTGGATTGGAGAGATGAAAACTACACGGACTGGAGAACTGGAACTTGAGTCCATCGGGCGTGATTGTCTCTCAATTCCATTTCCAGGTCGAGGACTTGAATTGAAAGCTGTACTTTAACTATTGGT
The DNA here is from genome assembly GCA_034694305.1 of Protaphorura glebata. Lineage (NCBI taxonomy): Eukaryota > Metazoa > Arthropoda > Collembola > Poduromorpha > Onychiuridae > Protaphorura > Protaphorura glebata. Next base: position 22,236 of record JAQFYE010000153.1, on the reverse strand, counting down.
TTTGTGGCTTTGGACACATGTCTCGATTGGCTCGGGGTTATTTATGTCATGTCCGAACCGATTACTTTGATTAAATGTCATCTAAACCAACATCATTTGACAACTTTTCTACTAGGTAAACTCATACTATTCATACAATAGAAAATGAAGAAGAATTTTCCAAAATGTGAATGTGGTTCGTTTCCTGTAGCAACTCGAAAGTGTGGCAAATTCTATTTCGTAAGGTCGGACAGTAGGAGCTTACCTGGTAAGAAAATGTTGTCAAGTTATGTTCTGATCGAGCTTATCTTATTATCAAAACTGTCCACCATTCGATTCCATATTGGATATCCGGCCCGAAATATGCAATCATATATTATTTGTCACCGGGAAGTAAAATGCAATGTTGTTTGTGTAAATAATATAAAGAGGGTTCAGAATGTCAGACAATTAATAAGCATACTAATAAGTGAACCCACTTCCAAAATGTCAAGGTACTTAAACCGGATACGAAGAATCGTTTAATTCTGATATTATATACAACTGGAATACAACATATTCTAAATGGACTGAAATCATATCCGATCCGAATTTGTGGCTCGGGTAATTGTTATGCATCATATCCGATCCAATGCGATTAAGACTACTGTAGTGGTTTTCCCTCGACCACCATGGCGTTTTCTACCACAGAAAATAAAGTATAAAATTTGGAAATCAACCACAATACAGTACTTGAATATGGGTCAATGTAATCCTTGTACTTGAGGATGGAAATTGGAAAATTCAAAGGAAACGACAATTTTTAATCACAAATCTCCGTAAATAATAAAAAGAGACACAAGTCAATTCATCCAAGATAATTGGTCCAAGTTTATTATGTCGAGTGTTCGAATGACTCCGGCTGACAATGTACGAAGAGCTTTATCCCTACTGAACTACTAGGACTATTTCCTTAGGTCAAATCAATAGGGACCCAATCTCTAGACAAGAAATTCGTTCTGATTTGGTCCAGAATCGCTAGTATGTAGTAATGCCGGATTAAACTTTTCACTAATGAGAGAACGGAAAATCTTTGGTATTGATCCATGACAGCATTACGTCGGATCAAGTTTAATTAAGTAATTGGGAGTGTGCTAGTGATGACGAACAAATAAATCTACAGGGTGTTTCATAACCATTATCTTTATCATGGTACACATCTACCTATCAGGCTTAAGACCAGATGAAAACAAACCTGGGGGCAATCATCATGATGTAGTCTTGAATTCAGCAGAAAACTTCGGACACTAGCAGTGTATCCAAAGAGGATCGGAACACCTCTCGGAGAAAGTGAAAGGAAGGTATTTATATTTCGGTAATGAAGTGAAAAAATGGTTATGAGCCTCCCTGTAACGCGTATTCGTCTCGAGAACACGTTACAAACTGTAACTATGAAATCTAGGTTAAATTTTATGCAAGGTTTTGAAATTGAAGTCTGAGTTGGATGGAAGTTGGAAATGAAGGTAATAATGTCGGAGAGTGCGTGAGGAAGCGGGTTTTCTGGAGAAAAGCTGTTTAAATTGTAAATGTAAAGTTGGACGAGGATATTTAGGTGGGGTCTTGAATCTAATCAACTTATGTTCTCTGTCCTTCTTAGAACACTCTTCTCTTCTCTTCTTCTTACGACCTACGACGTCTTTCCACGTGGACTGAACTCTAATTAGTTCTAAAAATATAACATTACACTATTTGCTTTCCCAGAGTCAGAGTCAGAGTCAGAGTCAGAGTCAGAGTTGATCCCTGTGCTAGGCATGTTGGGATTGGGACAGTGGAGTGCAGTGAAGCATGGCCTCAGGAATTATTCTCTTAATCCGATGAAAGTGCAATCATTTGATTACCACGCACTCGTCCGTCCTAATGTTCTCTAAGCTAACACCACCTATCTCTCTCAACAGCTCCACCTGTTACTCTCTCATAATCAATTATTGACTTTGTCAACAATCAACCCACCCTTTCAAAGGATTCCATCCTATCTTTGTTTATTTTTTATTATTGTACGCTTCCATGCTCAAAAATACTTTTCGAAACACCCTGCTTTGGGCAGTACAGTTCACTGGATTCAAATTATGTCTTTGTCCACTTTCTAATAATTGACCTATTTTATTTATTTACAGTGTGTCTCAATAGAAATGGACATCTTTAGGTATTAGAGTTAGACATAAGGTCGACGTTTGTCTAATGTAGTGAGGGGACCTCCTGGGATGCCTTTCTAAATCCAAGTTCTTTCCTACTGCTAGGGATACGTTCGATATTATTATTATTTATTATTTATTAACGGAGACAGTACCATTTATTGAGGTGGATATAAAATACGAATTATTTCATTACATTCTGTCAAAGTTCGAAGGCGCATATCTTATTAAGTATTTCCAAATAATATTGAGCATTAAGAACACGTGCGGTGCAATAATCATATTCGTATTGAGTTTCAGTACCCCAGTTAAGCTTGATTTTATTTTTAATTTTTTACTGTCCATTGTCATTTATCAGAACTTGGCTTTGCACGATGGACAGTTCAATTTGGATGACGTCAGTCCATAAAATCAAATGCGGATATGAGAAATTGAAATTCGATCAAACATAATATGTGCGCCCTGATACAACGAAGCTTGACGACACTAATTCATTTCAAACTAGTATTGGAATGCAAATATTATTATTGCAGTTCGAGAAAGCGTATTGTTACAGTTACAATCCAAGCAGTGCCGTTCGAAAGTTCAAAACAAATGTCCAGCCTAGAAGAATAAGACGAACATAAAGAAGTATCTCTCAATTCACCAGTCACCGTAGTCGTGCATCAATTTATCCTGAATATTAATTCCACAGCTTTTTTAAACTTTGGTAAGCACTGCTCGCGTTATTGTCGGATTAATTCCATAGGTCTTTTGACAAAAGTGGTCACTAAATTGAATTGAGTCATGAGTTAAAAATAAATATACGTCGTACTTAAGGTCAACGACCTTGCTGTAATATTACGGTGTATACGGTGGAATCGAAGTCCCGAAATAGTACGGTCAACCAGTTTAATAATGTAAACGTATTTTCATTTTCCGTATTACAGAAATGGGTTGCAACTGCAGCAGGCCTGTTGAGGACGTGAATGAAAATCTCGCCATGCCAGGTACGAATTTCATTAAATATGAACAAGACCTTTTCAATAATGCACATTAAATTATAGCCGTGACGCCGGATCTTGCAAACTCAATCTTTGTCGTCGATGATGCTGGAAATGTGACCATTAAACTCAGGACAGGAACGCCTGACTTAGCTGAAGGCGTTCCAGCCGAATAAAGAGTTCTTTAATGACGCAAGCCCTATTCTTCAAAATCTATACATTACGTCATGTACTGACTATTAATCCATTATTTTCAAATAAATTCGTAGTGCCACAAATTCATTTGAAAAATCATAATTGGAATAAATATGACATATTGTCAAGATGATGAGTTTGTATCGTTCTTCTGTAATTGCGCACTTCAAAATCAACTTAGCGCATTGGAACCCGTGGTTTTCAAATCAAATTATGATTTTTTTTTCTACATTATTAGAAAAACCAATTTTTTAACACTTTAATAGCGAATACTACATTTACATATGAGTTTTAAGAAAGTCCTTAAGACACTACTTCACATTTCTGCCCGAGGAATCAAACCATCACCAAAACGAACATCCAACCTTGTTATATGGAGAAGATAAGACTTTGGTCCGAATGTTAACCACAGGGAGAGCTGAAATTCTCGACCGTAATAAAAGCAATAAAACTAACTAACTAACTAGTCCGAATGGAGACTATTCAACGTTTTTGGATAATTACGATGATATTTGACTATGGTCTACGGTGTGCATTTTACCACAAATGTTCTTAACATGAACTGGAGTTTACATACGATGTAATTTTTTTTATATCTTTTTGTATAATTTATTCCCTTGACACCATACAAATTTTCTTTCCTGTTTTGCTTTGCGCGATGAAAGAGCGGATTCAGAAAAAGCACTTGAGACTTTGCTTTGTCTCATCATCAGGTTCTACATAATTATAATTTATTCCTTAAGAATGAACAACAGAACTTGGTATGCGCATAATCTCATTAACAATGGAACGGACCACATCCCGGAAAGAAAATAATTTATGCACCTCAACCACGCGAAAACTTTCGCTTGATTAAAGAAACCCGTTTACGTATAACTCCACTGAAACAAACGCTCATACGAACAAAATTGTCAAAATTCCAGCATTCCCTGATTTTTATAATAAATTAGTAAACAAGTCTCTAACGAGATATTTTACATCCTGCCTTAGATGTAATGACCACCAATATTTTCAGAGATAGACGTAGACGACACTGTGAGAAAGAACACCGAACAGTCCTTATGACCAAAAGTAGGCCGTTGAAATTGGAAGTATTTTTAATATGTTGCAGCCATTGATCTCCTGAACAACTTTTGTCAACGTTCTACCCCGAAAAGTCTAACTAAAGATTTAAACTCTGGATATCATAGAATATTCACTACACTGCTCCGTACCCACCATTTTGTAATCAACGGCGGGATTTTGTTTACACACTTTGAGTTAAATAGAACGGTCATAATAATTTTAGGGAGTGTGTGTAAACAAACATGGTGGGATGATGTGGAGTATTTGACCAGACAGACACAAAGAAAGAGAGAGGGATATTGAAGATGAAAGGAATGGAATTAAAGGACTCCCGACAATACGCTGCACTTTTAACTTAATTGACTACACATGTCAGACCATATGCTCAATTTCTGTGGTAAATTCGGACATAAAGTGGATGGAGACTAATGAGAGAGATCCTTGGCCAAAATTGCGACTTCGACAGCACTTTTCCTCTTTAGCCTTCACACAGAAAGTCCGTACTTAATTGACTCAATCAAGGACGGAAGGAAGTACGTGGGACGAACTCAGTCACAATAATTCCCCAAAACAGGGAATAAAAAAATGAGAACAATTTCCTTTTACTTTCCTCCAATTAAAAACATCCGAACGTCAATTTCAACCTAATTGAGGTCTTTCACGTTAATCACATAAAGTCACTCAACAACATATAGAATGCAACATAACATACCGTAAAACTTCTAATTCAACCCGGGGGTTCATTTGCAGAATCGGTCTCCAGGTCAGTGGGTGTGGGGAAAAGTATCCGCATCTTTATTAGAGACCCGGGTTCTATTACTAGTTTTACGGTTAATTCTCTTTCTAGAGAAACAGAAACTAAGGATACACCATAACAAGCTGAGCGTAATGAATCCAATTAAGTTATTAAAGTGGAGGGGGCGTTTATCAAAATTATTCGGACCCCGTAATCACAAACAACTTACTTTTTTTATAAACAAGATGTTGACCTATGATATTCACAGCCATATTCATGAATGGCCGAATATTGACAAAAATTCGCTCTATAATTCAACCAAGCTAATTCGAATGTTACACAGGAGCGGATATTAACTGATTGCGAGTATTACCGAAAAGGAACAGTTTAAACGAACATATACGATAATTTATGGCCAACATTTCATACACCATTAGATGGCGCCACTCATCCAGACAATTCCGTCCGAATTGGCCGAAGTCTTAGTCTTATAATGGTCTCTCAAATCCAGAAGTAGGGTCTGACACAAATGAAAGTAAAAATGGAGACAGACAGGCGGTATAAGTCCAAATTTTGTTGGTTGATCTATTCTGTATTCTATTTGGATTCAATAATGGAGATAATGGCCCAAAAAACTGACAGCCTTCACGGGAGACTTGAGTAGTGAGTTTGATAGATACGGATCCATGGACATGGAATTCCAATTATTCTAATACACATTTCTACAGCCGATCCCAACCGGGGTTGCTGAAAGCCTTTCGTACTTTATCAAATCAACGGAAACTGACAGGTTATTTCTTTTGACAATCTTCACACTAACACCTTCCCTTTCCTCCTTCCCAAATATACAGGGTGTCACAAAATGATGTCTCAATGATTTCTGATTGACTTAAAGGTCTTACGTCCGGTGGCCAATGACTCGAATGATCACTAAAGTTTACACCGAATGCTATTATTACACCCGGTACACTAAGACAATACAATAATTCTTTAACACGCGCTCTTATGGGTACAAAGCGGAGTAATTTCACGTTGGCATAACAAACATTGCTGAATTCAATAACGTTTGACATCATTTGGGTCTGAAATCAGCCAGGTTCAGCCACTTTTTAACGGAATGGCATAACAATTTATTAAATTCAATACCCAGTGAAACACACCTGGCATGAATAACGTCAGAATAAATAATTTTTAATAATTTTTATATTTCTTCAGCTTATTAAGTCGGGGAAATTAGATCCAAGTTAAAGCTATATTAAGTTGAAGACATCATTTGGGAAACCCCGTATTAAGAATGTACAGGGATCCACACACCAACTACCCCGCCCTACCGTTTTATTGGAATTGGAGTTCATATATGATAAATATGAAAGGTAGAATTTCATAAATTCGAATTGCAACAAGTAATATTTCTTAAAAATAAAAGGCAATTGGAAAAATGATCTTTTCGTTCATAGATTTCTCAAAAAAAAATACTTCATTTTTGTCAAATAAATTCAATTGACATTTCCTTTCTAGCAAATAGCTAGGATGACCATTCCCCCGGGAAGTCCTCAGTTTTTCCCGGAATCATGTACCAAGATTATGCAGTTCTGCACCACGTTATCAAGATTTCCAAAGAATTATCAAGTGTTAACCCCTTTCTCAACTTTTACACATTTCCTTTTTACTAATAAATATGCATAGTAACGTAATTCCTCACAAAAGTCTATTGTGAGGTCCAAATTTTGATTTTGACCTACAATTCTATTGGGAATGTATACACGTACAGGGTGGCGCATAATATTTTTGTTTCTGAAGCCAAACATAGGAATACACACATAACAGCTACATTGGCTGTGCAAATTGTGCCAGTTGAAATGAAATCTTTCAAACGCAAAATAACGATACCCGGCTGTTTGGTCGCATGACTGACTTTGACCTTTTATATTTTAGTCAACGACCCAATCTTAATTTTAACTAACTAAAATTAATCTTATCACGCTACATCCGCCTGACTGCAAGTCATCCTGTCTTGAGTGATTTCCATGAACTTGAGTTCATTAGTTAATTTAATTATAATATGTGTACCTAACTATTTTTGTTTGTGAATTGTTTGTGTCATTTCAAAAAGTCTTGAGTTGGAAGTTGAGAACCGAGCTGGGCAGTAACACATTTCTTTTAACTGCTCACAATTGAAAATAATTAAAGTATTCAACAAATACAAAATAACATTGTTCGTTTAACCTATCTTTTATTTTCACGGTTCTTAACACGCACAGTGTGGTGATCCATCCATACCAGTTCCATTCATACCAGTTCATCCATAGTTCTCTCAATAGGGAATAACTTTGTCGTTCCTGTGCTACAAAAACATTTAGGATTTTTTCTGTTGTGCTACGCGACAATTTTTGGCTTTTCTCTCTTGTGCTACGAAACACCGGCATAAAATGTAACAAGGAAAGAATAACCCACACATGGCACCATGTGCGTAGAACATTATACAACACTTGATACACTTTATACTTGATGTAATAATACGGTCGTATTGTGATCGCTAGAGGGCTGTAGTTCTAACATATCAAATGCATTAAAAGCCAAATGTTACAACCACCACGTACATGTGATGGACACATTGTGTATTCCACATCCACATCCACCTCTGTTTTTTAGCGAATCGTGAACAATAGTTCTTGTGCCAAAAAAAACTAACCTCAAGTCTGAGCCTGGTTTGAGTCTATTCTATTCCTCTATTCTATTCTATTGATTCTCCTTAACTTCCTTTTCTCTCTGTATTCTTTCCTTTCTATTCCACTTTTCTCTATTTTTCTCCTTGAAAATAACACCGTGTGTGCCTTGACATTTACATCAGACTACACGTCAAGTCAACCCATTCTTTACCGTTCTTTTAAATTAAAATATCAGACAACCCAGTATGTATTCCTCTTCCAAAATAAATCCTCATCTCATTTTTTTTTTCTTACAGTTCCACATTCAACTTTAATCTACAGGGTGGTTCATAACTGACTATCCTTTATTGTACCACGCCATCGTAGTACTATCACTGTCGGATTTGTTCAAAACTTGAGAAGCATTGTAATTGGTCAATTAGTCTGAGTGTGACAATTTTGAATGCCACGCCATTTGACATAAGCTATATGGTGACCCTACCCTGACCTTTGGTTAAAGAACGAAACTACCCGGCAGAAACAGTTGCGGCGTTGTCCAAATACAGATAATATATGTTTGTTTTTGAAAACTAAGGCCCATTGGATTTTGAGAAAGTGTGCAAAATGGTCAGGAATTTTGAAATATTTTTTTAAAGTCTCCGTTACGCAGTTTCCGACTAAATTTGATAAAGTTTGACTCCAAAACCAAAACTCAGAGCTGGGAATAAGTGCACGAAAACGCGGTGACTATATACATGTAAATAAACAAACAAAGATCATCTCAATGTAATTGTGCGCGATGGTTCTTTCCATTCCAACAATAAGAATGCGTTCCATGTATTTCCCGAGTGACCGATAAATATCAATTTGAGTCCCACAGGGTCAAATAATTTGTAATCTCAATACAAAACAAAACTACACAATTTCCACTTATAAGGCGTGCACACGCACTGCCATGCCATTCGCACTCGCACAAAGTAAAACATTTAACCTTATGATAAATTGAATTTCCGTCCGAATTGGGATTGGAATTTCCCCAACCCCCCGCTACCATTTCTACGTGGGTGGGTCCTTTAATTAAATTCCATATTCGATTCCACTGAACAGAATGGAGTGCATTGTGAGCAGGTGAATCGAATCAAGAACATAGACAAAGACAATGTCTGTGACGTAGACACGTATGTCGTGGGAATATAAAATAAAAATAAAATATGAGTGGATTTAAATAAGTGTGACAAGGAAAACCTCTAACAAATCCTATAATGCCAATGTCAATTCCCATAAGGCATTTCCACCAAGAACCCAGACAAAGTTATAAATATACAAACATATGGGTCCAAATAGCAGCGTCGGGTCCGTCGTTCCACATAGAAAGGTGAAAGGTGAATAAGTTTATGTCCGTGTCAACAAAACACAAATTTCAATTTAAGAAAATGAACTTTCATTTGAAATTCATACACTTTGAGTTTCTTGGAAGTTGACATTTTATTTCAAGAGCCCCAGAGCTTGAATAGTCTAAGTTTGAGATACAAGGTTGTTTAGAATAATTTCATTCTTACTGCTTCCTTTTCAGGAAGTTACGGTTCAAGTAGTAGTAGTACGGTTTCCTTTTATACACATAAAAGTGAGATATACATTTTATAAAAAATTAGTAGGTATAATCTCAGCAGTAGAATAGCTCCTACTGCCTCTGAACACCCAACCAAGTTCTGTTCCGAAGATTATGGTCCACCCTGTAAGTTTTAAGTAATGATGGTTTGAGAATTCTTGTAATAAGACTTATCTGACTTCAAACTCGGAAAGTTTTTGGACTAACTGCCTCAAGGCACTAAGTGTTGAATTTCATAAAGTTTGTGAACGTGCTCTGAGGATAATTTGGAGAAGAAGAAGATCCTTTTGGGAAGCTAGAAGAAAATAATTTGTTCTTGAAGTTTTGAAAATGAAGGACGTGTGGTGACAGACTGACATGACAAGTTTTCCTCCGTGACTGATTATTGTCTGAGAGGATGTGACAAGGGAAGGAGTGGACGCGTAAACAACTCAGCTTTTCCTCTTCCTTTGCATAACTACATTATCACTTTGACTTTCTAAACTATGTTAAGGTCACACACCGTAATGAACCGAACAGAAACCCGGGTTTCAACTTAAAACGGTCCATTTGTAATTCGGCACAGCGGTAACTCTAACTAGATACGCGGTTTTATAGAACAACCCATCCTGCAACCTGGTTTCCATTTCATCTACGGTCATTTACGGTACACATTAAAATTTCCCAGTTATTTATCGAAAACCGCTTTTCTGCCTCGCCATCTGAAACCCACACGAGGACTTTCTGCACCGTTGTTTAATCCTACTACTAGGGTGACCTTCATAGCCTCTAAGAACGTTACCTTAGGCACAAGACACAAATAGTTGACCATCTTTACGGCGAATGGCAATTAATGACTTTTTTATTTCAAGATTCCAAATTTTTTTTGTGATTTCCTTCACATCTTCATCAATAAAAATATTATATTCTCGGTTGTTTTGAGGAGTACTGGCTTTCTCAAGAAACAATGAGTTCATTTCTACTACTAAGGTGACTGTTTCCCATAACGGATTTCCAAGAGATCTATGCTTTCTTTAAAAAATGAAAAATAAATCTACTTCTGATATGTACCGTCAAAGAAAATATGAACCACCTTCTATTGTATAGGTATAGGTATGTCTAGAAAAGATGAGCATGAGTGTTAAGAGCCTGCCGAAAATCGGATTTATTAATTAGACACCCCTTGCAGTGCATCATGATTTCCTGGAATTATTTTCTAATTAGAGAATACTACACAAAACAAATTGGAATTTTCCATTGAAACCGGATCTGAATGAAAAGCTTTGTAGAATTCCTATTCCATTTGTTCACAAATACTTTTAGCGGTAGTCGTTTGAGAATAGAATTAATTAAATTCAGTGGGTTAGTGACGTGTTTCACTTTAAAGAACTAGGACTTGGATAAGAGAAGAATAATTAGCGCCTATAAACAAAAACTATGTAAATCACTTCCTTCTTTCTCCCCCGTGACTCAACTTCTGCAATTGATGACTTAAATTTTCTTTCCAAAACTTCCTCGCTCAGTAGTTTTCTCTCTAAATGAATTTAGTCGAATGAGCCAAACTTACTTTTCAGTCAAAATGAGTTTAAATATTAAATTAGCAAGGGCTGTCGAGTTTAGAATAATGGGACAAAGATCTTTATAAATCGTTCAATGCTTTTTGGGTCATAGCCTTTTATTTTCGAGTGTTAATACACACAAAAAACCTCCTTAATACGTTCCTCTGTAAAATATGCATTTGTAGCCTGCTAGTACCGTAAGGTACCTCGTTACAACAATCATAAAACGAGATTGAGGCTAAAAAAGATTAGAGTGTCTGGTTGGAGAAATTTTTTTTACGTGCTTTCTCTCATGTGGAGAAAGTGAGACAGACGGAGAAAGTGCGGTTTCAGTTGAAGGCTTTTAAAATATTTTTACACTCTTACAAATTGACGTCAACGGGAACGGTTTTGAGGAGAAATGTGAAAGTTAAAGATGTGACAGTTTCCGTATAATATTAAAGGAGTGAGAAGGAACCCACGAGCCCAGCGTCTACAGAGCACAGCACATCGATTTTTTTTCTCTTTTCACTTTTCCTTCCTGTTCATCCAACCATCTCTCTCTCTACGTCATTTTCCTCCAAGTCAGAGTCAGAAAGCCTTCATTTTCTATTACTCTTTAGAATTCTAGTCAGCCTCCTTCTAGGACTACCACCTTGTCATATCACATTCGTTCTAGTATTTCTCACAACTATCAAATCTCTTTGTTCTATTAAACCAACCAGTTCATTCTTGGTCAAAGGTTAGCATATTCTCAATTCTAAACATGTCCCTAAGAGTCTAGGGTTAAAACCACTCCGATTTTTTCATCAAATATTCAACAGGGTGGTTCATGACCTTTTCAGTCTAGTCCTGACTCGTGTGATTTATGTCTTCCATTATTGTAAACTCATTCAGACACATGTTCGGATGCCCATCGATTCACTTACATTCAAGTCGCACTACATTGTACTAATAAACATAGCCTTTATGACAGAGAGTTATGTCCCACCCTGTGTACATATGTACCCGTAACTGTAACTATTATGTCTGCTTAAGTTTCCTCACGATTCAAAGTCTTGTGTAATTTGTACTCTTGGAATTACAGTATGGCCTGTAGACTACATATAAAAAAGTCTTCCTTCGGTGTCTCAATCTGTAATTTGACCTCTATTTATCGTATACGCGTAGAACTATATATTTGAAGAAAATGTGTAAAAGTACGTATTTACCCATTCAACAAAGCCTTTTGCTATCAATTTTTTCTTTTATACCTTGTAATCATAGTATACTACAATGTAATCTGAGATTGTAGAAAAAAAACAAGAGGAAATTGGCAGAAATCAACGTCAGCATCGTCACTCGTTTATCAATGAAAAGGAATACCTATGTGAAGAAAAATGAATGCGCATACTTTCCATGTGTTTGGCTTCCGATACACATATTTCCAGTTACACTTTTGTCTTATTCTTGAAAACTTCCGTCATGTTTGGAAAAAAATGTCAGAAATACAGAACGGAATTACTATATCCTAGCGATCTTAGATGGATATAGGAGTCTTGAATAAAATATGCGTCATGCGATCAGCTACGGTCTGAAGACCGTATACGCTCTTTAATGAACTGTTGGGTAATAATTGGTAGGATTTCCTGTATTAAAAGCCCGAACGAACTCTACTAAACACATTCGACAGCTGTGAAGTTCCGTAAAAAATGTTGGATAATTAAAAACCTACAAACAAAGGAATCAAACTACGACGGAGAATTCTAATCGTGAAATCAAATATGCCAAATGAGTAAAAACCGTTGAGACGTCGTGTTGGGGATTGGGGACAATTGACACGGGCACGGACACGAACGATGTCCTCAATTAATGATTAGTCCACAGTCTGATTCACAATGACCGGACTATTTGCACTACAACCTGAGCCTTGTTAATTATTGAGGATAATTCTCAATTCGGTCCAAATGGGTCGACCAGGGTTTTCAATTTAACTTCCTTACATATGCCTTGGTTTCATTCTGTGTGTGTGATGTTATGTGTGAGAGCACACATAATAGGAGGTATTAGGTTCCGTTAATTAGTTTTCTCTCAAGATTATTCTCGCATCATGTGTCAAGAGCAAAGCCCGGGTTCGGAATTTATGTCCATTGTCCTATTTCCCACCCATTCTTCTCTTTGGGTTAATTAGTCCGCCAAAGCCATAAGCCAACTTCCACGCTCTCTTATCCCTTCTTCAATTTCATTTGATCCGCCCTGGATTGTCGAATTAACGCCTTCTTGGGTTTTCAACCAGGTGTTAGTTGACCCAAATATTCCAACTATAGAAATTCCCCCCCCCTCCATTTTGTCACGAATACCTTAACTTTCTTACAATTAGTATGTTGAAGGAATGACCTCTCAGATATACAAAGTGTCCCTAAATGATGGAGACAACTTAATTTTGCTAAGAAGTTTTGACCCATTGTTTAGATTTGAATGAGGTTATGCGCAAATTGAAGATGCAGAACAAGTAGAATTAATAAAATTTAGTGCGAATGATATCACGGCTAAGGGAGTGCCTCAGATACGTTGAAGCACTTTCCTGCCTTTTTAACATTGCGATACTAGGTGCAGAAAAAATGTGATTTCATGTTCGGCATAACAACCTTTGAAAAATTCAACAAATTATGATGTCATTCCGGCAGAAATTGGAAATTATTGTCTGAAATGTGTCTTGGTCAACCAATTTTCAAATCGAAACTTTATAGCAAAATTAAGTTGTCTCCATCATTTACGGACACCCTGTACAATGACCATGCTTCCCAGAATTAATAGAATCTGTGTTCCTCTGCAGAATAGTGTAGTAGCACAGGGTTCGTATTGGCTACCTGGGGTCGGGGTTCGAGCCCCGGGACTGGTTTGCCTTAGCCAGACTTCTCCTACGCTTCGTATGCGTGCGCAGCGGTTTCTCCCACTTTAATTTTTGGAAATCAATAAGAGGAATGGATTTGAAATAGAAACCTGAGTTCTTAATCGTTTTTTACTGTGATTAAAATAAAACTTACCTCTCAAGACTCGGTGGATTGAAGAAGCGACGAAGCGCAGTTTTTTCTGTGATCTGTGCCGGCGTAACATTGGTGGTGGTCGTAGTTTCTGCGGCGACAGATGAAGTTGTTGGCGGATTGTCTGAAGACGACGTGATTGTTCCAGACGTGGACGCCTTGACGGATTGTTCAGTTGACGACTCCATTTGTTCAACGCGTGTCTCATTAGGAGAAGAGCTGGAGTGCGGATCAACTACTTTTTTAGCAGCCATTGTGTCTTCCGTGTCCATTTATTTCCTTTATTTTGTTCAAGTTTTCTTTTATCCTAAGCCAGTTGCCTCATTAGAGGAAGCCTGACGGCCAATCTAATATTTGACTCAAGTTCTATCGACTAATGACCTTCCTTCTTCTGTTCATCAGTTTATTGATTCGTTCGTCCCAAAAGTTTGACCACAGAAATGAAGTGACGTAAAGAGCAAGGTGTTGCACGATATGATTTTCTCCTTCCTTTTACTTTTATTTATTGATTTTCTTTGGAAAGTCAAAACCAACCGTCCCGTCGTAGTGGTTAGCGGATCGGATCTTCCTTCCTTTCCGGTTTCACACTTTATTTCACTAACTGTGGAAATGAAGTCCTTCCTCGATAAATCACACACGCGCCTCACGTTCTCAGACCTGGATGGGACATAAAAATATTAATGTAATTCTTAGTGCACCAAATTGCAGTAAGTCATGTGGACGAGCCATTAAGAATCTGATCAAAACAGGATTGCATGGGAGGCTCGTAAACTTTTCGTCTTCAAGCCTAACTTCGACCAGATAAAAAGTGAGATATGCATATTGTAGTGAATTTTACGTAGACTAAATCTTAATAAGGCACTGTCTCATAGTTTTTCCAGCATATACTTAACCACATTAAAATTAAATTATCTATGTATATTTAACATGTACCGTATACTGAATGTAAATCTCAATCTTACCAAAAATTTAAGCTTAAAGTGTGTAGTTTATGAACCACCCTGTAAAGCAACGGCCATCCGGCGCAGAAAATTGTTCTAACCGTCCAAAGTCATTTTCATTTCTTCCAGGCCCACTTTCATTACTTCCATGAAATAAATGTCAGAAAAACTTGAGCGGGCGGTAGTCGGTGTAAAAGCACTAAAACCTAAAGTTTTTTACTTTAATGTTTAATGGGGCACTCCACATTTTTGAGTTGACGGGTTTCTAGGTCATAAAATATTACATGAGTCCATCATGCCCAGTTTCGATTAGGAAATGTGGAGATTCTACTCGATTCCATTTCCAGTAAATGGAGACAGGTGACAAAATTCTTTATCCGTATATCAAAATCGCTAAGATAAATATGCCACTTCACCAATAGCTCTAACTACAAAAAATTTCAAATCGTACTGCAAAATTGGTCTTCAGGTCAATCCCTTTCTTTACTTTCTCCATAAGGATGCATGGAGAGTACCCGGGTTATATTGGAGACCAGGTTTTCTTAGAAGTTTTACGGTAGAATTGGAAATTGAACAAAAAGGAGTCCTTATGGCGGATAAGATGACATACAAGTTGTAGTCCTTATTATTATGTACGGAAGCTATCCATGGAGGTTTTGGAACATAATAAAGTCCCTTGAGTTTGTGAAGGATATTTAATGCCAAGGATTGTATTACAAGATCAAGTATCCACTCAATTCGATACTCGAACCCGAAACGCCACTCCCTCAATCTAACCCAAGAAGAAGATAACAAAACGTGGTCGTCGTCTTTTCATCTTTTTTTCGTTTGAATTTACATTTGGGATTGGGAGTTGCTTCCTTCCCAAGAAATAAAGAAGAGAAGACTGGATGGAATTTGGAGTATCGACAGAGGATGAGGAAAGGAACAGAATTGAAGAGCAATTTCATTTTGCATCCAAATGTAAGTACGCGTCTCCAGGCACTCCGGCTTTCACAGGAAACGAAGAAAAAAAAATCAATTTCTCAAGTTGAACTCATTTCTGAAATTACTTGAAGACTCTCAAGTTGAGCTCAACTGAGTGAGCAACGGAATGCCACGCGTGAAACGAACCCTTCCAGATTTCTTAGGATTACACAGGGTGATTCATATCAATTCAAAAATTGAGATATACATTTTATTACTATTTCAAAATTGGTGATACTCCAATTTGGTGCCCTATGCAATGGCCTGGTCAATGGCGTCATGGCTAAGCATTAATCGTTAGTCCGAAGCTACAGGAATCGGCCTCATTTCTGTGGGACTCAAATTTTGTGATATCCTTCTTTACTTTTTTGTTTAGACAGCTTACTTAGTAGGGAAGTTGTCAAATTATGTTGCTCTTATTAATTGACGACCGAATGAGATTATTATTAGAATCTGCTTTTAAAATAAGCACAGGCATCGCTCGATAAACATCAGGATATACAGGGTGGCGCCTAACGGGTGACGCCACCCCCTAGCTCTGCTAATCTTTAGAATCACAAACTGGAGATCCAAAAATAAGCTATTATAAGAAGACAATCACTGAAAAAAAATTTCCGGCACCGAAATATCCAATAATTTCGTAATTTGGCCAATGCAAGAATTGTGGATCTCTGGATCGTAATTATTTATGCAGATTTTAGTGCTACAGAACATGGCGCCGCTTGGAAGAAAAACACTATCGTAATACATGCCCACAATACTTTCTCCCAAAACCTTGAATGTAGAGTAGTCATGAACCACCCTGTAAACACAGAGATTTTATAAAACGCCACGGTCCAACTACTTACTTATATCTCGGCCTTAATACCCTTCTGCCAGATTACTCAAAATATTTTATTTTCTAAGAAGAAGAAGGAAGAGAGTAAAAAATAGAGGGATTAGGATGAAAGAAAGGAAAGGATTGAGTGAATTCTAGCCGAAGATTTTTACAAAGAGATGGAGAAGACCTGTCCATGCATATGCTTACTCCAATCCACTAAACACGTACCAAGGGAAAGTATTATTTTCTATTTTAAGGTATTTTTTATTCCGTTTCAAATAAAAAAGTCAGAAAAATGGGTTTTCTCAGTTGGATTTAGCACAAAGAGTTGACGCTAGAAAATCCGCGAAGCCCCTCTGTCACGTCCCAATATTTCTTACTTCGGTCTGTCACGTCGTCTTCCTTTCACTTGTTGCAATTCTCGCCTATATTTCGTCTTGTAAAAGTTTTTCGCACAAGAAAACTACTTTCTGTAATGCAAATGCCATGTAAACACCAAATCGGCTCAAAATCATATCTCAGAGGTCATATCAAGTGTACCGAGCACACGTGTCACCGTTTCTCTGTGTATTGCCTCCAATTATTTGCACACAAGTTAATAAAAACAAACTCCTTAATACGTTTTGCTAAAAACGAATTATTTTGGTCCCACTTCACACAAAACAAGCAAAAAACGGCTATTTAATCTTCAAAAATCGCGGCGCTAATTGTCTGTCGTGAATATATTTGGCAGTCTGTAATTTAAATTTAAATTGCACACGAATTTGACCTGTTGTACATGTGAATAAATAAAATGAGCATTGATTTTGCCAGATTGGCACACTTGCACCAAAGTGTGGCAAATTAGTCTGCCTTACCCTATCAGTTTAAGTCGGTGACAATCGAGAATCTATATGTAATGGATGAAAGCAATAAATTAAGAATAACTCATTCCCGTAATATTGGAATGGTTGAAGTGGGAATTGAATGAATGGTGGTCGTGGGATGTGTTTGGAATTTGAATAAAATTCTGATGGAATCGGAGGCGACATCGGAGAAAGAGTCAACTTTCAGGAGACTCATCATTTACTCAGAATTTAATGTGTTTCCAGAGGCATTCGACTCACACAAATTGAGTCTTCTTGGCTTAAGTCCTCCGAGAGATTTGGGACGACCAGGGATGGATTCGGATTCCAGTAATCCTAGCCTATAGGAAGAGAACGACTTATACCAGGTACCAGTACCGGTTCCATGACGATGGACCGACACGTATTCAGGTTGCGAATACCACGAATTGACCACTTTACCACAAATTAGACTAATTGTGGCGTCCGTACGAAGAAAATCCTAAATAATTGCAATATTCTCATTAATTGACCGTTAGATCACTCAGTATCCGCGCACTTTTCTTGAAATATCTATTCGTCCTTAGGAAGGTACCCCGAGAAATCAGACGGTACTCCAATTAAGACCTATTTTTAAAACAATCACCACCTAACCAATTTGCCCCGCCCTCTTTTAAGTATCCTACGAGAGCTTATGAACGTCAAAGCACACCCTCAAATGCCTGCCAAGACTAAGTAACACACTATGCCAAAATATGGGGTAATAACCCACACTACCCTAGATTTTAATGAGACCACCGTGCATGAAATTCTAGATCCGGGACTGATATTTAATGGCATTAAAATTGAATGCACTAAAGCTTTGGATTTATTCCAGAGTGATTGTTTCCTTATTTTGTATTATTTATTAGATTGCATTTTCCCTTTTACTCCGTGAGTTGGAAGGAATTTGTATTGATTCTCTATATACTTTCCCAGAATAATAATCCGAATCCTCTCCATTCCACTCCTCGACTATTTTACAGTCGAATGAAGTGAAACTCATTTACTTAATGAATGCTCTAGGCCATACCACTATGGGTATTTCCTCTGGTATTGGTATTACTTCTATTGGTATTCATTCATATATTCATGTACAACGTGTGGCTGATTTCTCCATGCGGAAAACACAATCTCTTCCGTGCCGGAAAAAGGGTGTTTCGACGGATTTTCTATGTATTAGTCATATAAAGTATATATTGGAAATCCTACAAATTATCGTATTATAATTTGATATCGCTTTTCGCCAGTATTTGCTTCTGAAGTCCCCGTTTTAGACTTTTGGCCAATATATCATCTACCAGAGTATTTGTTAAACATTGACTATCAAACCCGTTATCAAAAGAACATGCCAAGAAGTCCATATGACCTTTGTAATAAAACTCCACTTTATTCCTTGTGTGTGGGATCTGGGTCACCCTATGTGTTTAAGTCGATCTGATCTGTCCTGTTCTGAATATCCTGTCCAAATACCTGGGGTTGATTTGATCAATACCGTAGAACGGAATAATCCGGGATTACATATGTAGGGACATGTCCACATGGCTTCACAGCCTCACTCTCCTTAGTGATTAGTACAAGTGTCCCACAAAAAATTTAGTCCCAACCCCTTCCAGGATTCTCCATTTGCATATTTCTCAAAAATATGCACAGTTATTTCTAAACCGTTCGATAAAGCGCAGTTGTGGTGTCAATACCACTCATACTCGACGGATCAGACATGAGGTCATGGGTTTCTGGCACGGGTTATGGGGTATTTTTGTGTTTTTAGACTTCAACAGGTAGGAATTATACCCGAGTTTCATCTAAAAACGAAATACTGAAGAATTCGGTCAAAATTCTCCTGGCCAAAAATGCAAAAACCCACGACCCATGCCAAAACCAATGTATTATGATGCAATAAAATGGTGCTCAAAATGTACACCCTCATTATGTATTGAACTTTGATTAGACAGGTGTTGGGTGTTGCAGTGATTATGAACCACCCTGTGCATATCAGCCTAATTCGAGGCCCAGTGCATACGTGTCAGACTCAAGTCGTGTCGTGTGTCGTGTACCTAGGAACGGACTTTGTAGATTTTATTCGGTCCAAGAATCATGACAGGGATGATGACTATGACAGGATGATGACGGGTTGACCGCAAAGCAATCTAATCAATCAAAGTGCAAATAAAAACCCGGATCAAAGTCAATCCATACCTCTGGTCACCCATCAAACAAATCCTTATGATTAGTTTTATATGGCTCCAATGACATTCCAATGATGGGCGTGTGCTCACGACGAATTAAAAATTAAAACGTCACGGAAAAATGCTCCTGTATGGAAAAAATGAGAAAACTTCCAATGTTCAAAATGGTTTGTATTCAGCTCCACCCAAAGTTTTAGTTTTCAAAAAATACAAAAATAGTGAGATATACATTTTCTAGAGAGAATATGGAAGGTTTCTTGCTGATATAAGGAGGTTTCCTATATGCAGAGAGTTAGTAATTTCTTGATAGATTTTGGTTATATACATTGACTATGGAAAAGTGAGAAAGTGATTTCTAGAGTCGTTGGAATGGAAATGGAGATAGAAAGTCAAGTAAAGTTGATCCTCTCCCCACAAACATCCACTTTCACTTTGACTGATGAAAAGTAAAAGTAAAAGGATGAAAGTAAATAGTAATGGTTCATGGTTTTCCTCCGGAGACGGAAACCAGCTCAACAAGTTTGGAAATGGATTAACTTTTTAACACACTTGAAGGAAAACTTCCACTTGGATAAAGATAAAGGATGAGATGGGAATTACCGCATGCCATGTTCTATCTCCATCATGAAAATCCATTGCCATCAGCCATATCTTCAAATTATACTTTTAGGGTAAGGTTTGCTAATTTTCACCACCTTAGTGCAAATGTACCAATTTTCCCCATCCGCCAGTTCAAAAATTGAAGGACTCTGTCATTTTCCAAATTGACTACAGACTGCCTTTTGCGAAAGTTTCAGTAGCATGTATTTGAAATCGCATTGTCAGAAAGTTTGGAAAATTTCTTTCATTGAAATTGAGTCCACTATGTACAGACTTAGATAAATTAGTGATACTTGTGTTCCAGAAATTAATTAATTGTAACTTCATATTTGGTTTTTGTGCGGATCATCTGGTTTCTCCTTGAAAAGTGGTTCTTTGAATAATGTTCACCCAACTTGGAAATTCTAAGGAAATTGTTGAATAAAAGAGCCTCTAATGTTCTCAATCATAAAGTTTTGAATATGAATGAGAGGAATCTGGGACAGGATTAGAAAGGAGTTAGAAAATGAGTTTAGAATGAAACAAAGGTTCAAAGACTTGTCTCATTAGCCCACATAAATTCATTCCTTTCATGCATTATACATACATACATGTGAAATATGAGGACATACATGTTATATCCTCATATTTCTCAAGACCCACGGGGTTTAAGTTTAAATATAGAGAATACCAAAATAAAATTAGGTTAATATACCTACCCATTACCTTTGACCTAAATAAAGGCCACATTATGCAAAACTAAATAAAACCCAAAATGCCATACTGAAGTGGCCATGGTGATTCGGACTTTAATGTTTTAGAAAAATGTGATGAAAACAAGTAACGGCCACCTGCCTAAGTGTGATCGATTCCAAACGATCACGTGATTATAAATGAATTATTACCGGAACTCCTAGGTGGGGGTAAACCCCCAATGGTTAAACACGATTTTGAAAAATAAAACAAGGGAAATGACACATTAAATTTACTACGCACTAGAAATTTCGGATTAGCACTCCACTCACATTACACGCGATTAACATGCACGACATAGGATGGAAACCTACCGAGAGTATTCATTTCGATGTGACGATGTGTTTAAAAGAAATGAGGACATTATTTCTACCCTCGACAGGACGATATGTGACAAATCGAATTGTTATAATAAATGTGCACTTCACATGTGACGACAATGACGACGAAGAAAATAGAAATGATTTTAGGCAAACGATGTAATGTAATAATATGTAATGGACATGTGTAAGTACCTACAGGGAGGTTAATAACGTGTAGTTCGTTTAAAAAAATATCGGTCCGTTTTAACACAGATTTAGTGTTTGAGGTTATTTTCTATGCATAGCTCTGGTAGCACGTTGGCCGTCGCGCGTTGCCCGTATTTTTCTTATTTATTTATTATATTAACGAACTATTATCACGTTTTATACTCCTTTTTTCGATTTTTAACGAATTCTGCCATTTCAGACACTATTTTTCGCGAATTTTAACGAGTTGTCAAGTTTTACACCCCCATTTTCATGAATTATGACGAATTATTCAGTTCTAAACCCCGTTTGTTCTAACGTTGACAAAATGTCCCATTTTTGACTCTGTATTCATGAATTATACCGAGTTGTCAAGTTTTAGGCACCATTCTCACGATTTTTGACGCATAACCCCGTTTCAGACCCCGCTTTCATACATTTTAACAAATTTTGAAGTTTTAAGCAGATATTTCATGAATTTGGACGAAATGTCTATTTTTAGGACCCATTTTTGTGAATTTTGACGCCTTATCCAATTTTAGAACCCGTTTTCATGAATTTTGACGAATAATTCAGTTTTGGACTCCGTTTTCATGAACTTTTACGGTTCTCTAGTTTTAACCCCGCATTTGAAATTTAGAAAACCTTCTCTCAAAACTGTTACGGTATAGAAACTGAACGTGTCTCGAA
>JAQFYE010000152.1:0-51849 GCA_034694305.1 Protaphorura glebata | reverse complement strand
ATTTGATTTGGCCTTTGGCTATGTCAATTAAGTACTTGGACTCCTGGTATCCTGAGCCCAAGTTCATCATCATCATAATCTCCTCTCCGTATTGCGTTACTTCCTCCAAGGGGATATCTGCTTGGGAATGATGGTCATTCCGAGTTATGACCTGAAATCCTCTGCACAGCGGGTAGTTCTCCGGGATATCCCCGATGAAGCTTCGCCGTGGCGGAAAAAAAACTTTGTCGGTCTCTTCCGGATATAATCTTTCGTCTTTTCTCTCCAAAATTGGCTTTAACACGTGCGGAATGGAGTATTCCGAGTTAGTTTTTACCTTTTGGGGTATCTTGATGAGAGGGATGACTCCACGACTCGCCATAGCACGGACAACCATGAATCGTCGGCCGAACTTCTTTTCCTTTCTTCTTTTTGGGAAACATATCCGAGGTCACGTTTCGCCAGTTTATGATAATAAATTCGACGAACTCCTTTTGCAGTGTTGTCGATCAAATATAGCCTCTTCTAGTGTGACCATGAACTCCGATCTTTGACCCGCCATGCTACCCTCGCAGGGCTTTGGGCTATTAATATTGCGGATAGCCTTATGCCTCGAATTGAGACGATGGAAACTGGCTTTCTTCTATTATTTGCTTTCAAAGCTCTTTTGATAACATTCTCCACAACTTTCCTCAACACTTTCATTTTTTTTAAAATCGAATGCTTGTGGGATTCTTAGCATCAGTTGAAATATCGATTTCTTTAATTAGTTGTTTGTTTCTTATGGGACGTCGATGAGGTTTATGCTCCACAGCGGGGATGGCAGGCCGATATTTTTGTGATTTCGACGAAATCCGACAGAGTTGCTTATACTAGCCACTCTACGAGATACCGTAATTCCGTGCATTTCCATCTCCTTGACAACCGTTCTTGCTGAGTGGCCTTCGTTGGAAACTATTGGAGTCCTCAAATTCGCTTCAAACCCCAATTTCTTTGGCATTTTCAAAATTTTTGAAAAGTACATTTTTTCCAGGAAGAGTAATGTTAGAGTTGCGCATGTTCCAAATTTCAAGTCTTTAGTTTAGCTCGCACGGTTAGGAAAGGAATACCATTGGAAACTGTCTAAATAAAAAATGACATCCTCTGTAATTAAAAGTAAATGCACCGTGCAACTCCTTATGGGAGAAGGCTTTCATGTGTTTTTACCTGAAGATGGCGATAGGCAAAATTAATAGAAAATAATATGAACCCTAGAACTATACTTATACGACACTGGGGGTTTTCTACCCTGTTTTGGGATGACGAAATTCAAGCACCGCACATTCGTAATTCTAAGAGGAAGGAAGCTCCAACCGTGCCATGCAGGTTCAGAAATCACGTTATTTTGACGAATGACGACACCGTACTCTGCGACCTACACGCCATCTACACTTTCATAAGCGGTACCTACCTCTGGGGTGACGGCTGGGACTGGGTTCAAGCACCGTTTAGATCTAAGTGTGAAATAAATCAGAGTGGGTTGAATAAATAGTAGGTTCCTTCTGTCAAGGAATAAAATGATGATTGGTTTCAATGAATGAGGACTCTTAAGTACAGAGTGTTTCATAACCTTTGAACCTCCTATAGCTGAAACTGGGAAATAATATATAGGAAAAGAGAAATTTGTGTATTTTGTACGATTCCGTTGAACTATTGAGTATGAAAATTTGCGTTACACCGCTTTCCAAAAATTCTGAATAGTGTAGAAATCCACAGGTTCTGGTGTAAGGGGAGTGTAAGGTTATGATTCACCCTGTACATTTATAAATGGACGGACTTGTTTGCCGGGGAAAGTGATGAAGTCGTGAAATGGAGAGACAAGCCATGGAACCGCGACGCTCGTTTGTGTCCAGTCGTTGTTCCGTGACGTGAACTCCTGACCCAATGAAGACTAATGGTACATAGGTAGAGATTCGTTGGCTCACGGGTGAACCAGTTGCTCCCATTAAATATCATTGTAACTCTCCTCTAACGATGAACTTTCCTATATTATCGTCCAAACAGTTCCCAATCTACTCGTCCACATCACCCCCGATGTTTTTACTAAACTTTTCCAGTCCCACTCCGAATAGGCTATATCCTTCCATCACAAATCATCATTTCACTAACTTTGTCTATCCAATGAATTCCTTTTATAGAAACTCAATTACGAACCGATTTAATAATTCCAAATAACCCCTCTGGAAGCTGAGTGTCTGGCAGGCACAGAATGGACTCATGCTCCACATGCAGAAATGAAATTTGTTTATCATCGTAATGTGTTCTAATGGAAATAATATATTGTAATATCATGCCAAGCACTTTGACCGACCAAGACCTGCATGGAGCAGAATACAGTGCAGTACAGTAACCCAATCCATTCAGTTGATTCTTTATAATTAGATTAGAGTAAAACATCAGACTATTATTGTTCAAGTGACGGGTTAGTAATCATATTCCGATTGGCAGAAGGGAAAGGCTTGACTTTAATTAAATAACAAATGCAGTCAGCTCGTGATTACTCATTTAGTAGATTTTAGCTAGCTCCACAGTAGATGCAATTCATTTACTCTCTATTTAAATTCTGAAAGAAATATTGAATGTGTTTCGATTCAACCATTATATATTTTGAAGTTCAGACGTTAAAAGTTACTCGTGCGTGTTTTGTCAGTAATGTGTTCGCTAGTAAACGTGATGAGTGCTATTATTTTCTAGAAAAGACAATTCTAAACAAAAATGTGGGCTTATAGTTCGAGAACTTCCACTCTGTGAACATGATTTTTCAATCGAAAGGTGTAATGTAGAGTTCTTAAGCAAACAACAAAAGCTATGGCAGTCCCTCTTGCTCTTTATTTTAACACTTATATCCTCGTGTTCACAGTTTTCTGAGTCAGCTACAGTAGTTCTATTATATAAAGGTATAGGCTCTAAAACTAATTCGAGCTCGTATATGCCTTCTAACTTACGTACGTGTAGTAGTAGTAAAATCTTTGAGAAAGCTGTATTCTTTAAATTGTATGATTTTGTTAAAAAGGATCTCTGTGCAATGTAACGCGGCTTTAGAAGAGGAAAATTTTGTCAAACCACTCAGCAAAATGAGGGTATTGGTAGAAATAGATGAGAATTTTGTTGTCGCGGTCGTCCATCAATAATTAATTTTAATACTTCTTGATTCACCTAATATTGAGCCGTATATGAAGAAAATTGCTTCAGAACTATTTCTAAATCGGGTTTTTAAAATTAAGAATGGTAAACAAATGTATAAATATTATACTTAACTTAGTTACCAGCCGGTGTCCCTCAGGGTTTTTCCTTAGACCCATAATTGTTCTTTATATTCATTAATAATATTGGGTATATAGTTGGGCAGTAGAGTCTATTCGCTAAAGTTCTCATTAGAACACTTTGGCTGAGCATTGACTCGGCAGGTAAGATATGGATGGGTGACTGTCTATATCCCTGCTCAGCCCCCAACGAACCATATTATACTGGCTCTGTGCGAATTGAGGAATATTGGCTTGTCTCCTCTTTCAGTACGGGTATGTGTCCACTGTTAAATTGTGTTTGATCAACTTTCATATGTAGCTACACGGCTGAGGAGCCCAGTTACTGCGGTGGCCCCTATAGAGTTCCTCGTCTCTACAGGGAAGAGTCTCAACGTAAGGGATCTCTTCGGAGAAAAGTTGAAAGACTTAAAGATAAAATAAAATAAAATAAAATAAAAATATTGGATGTGCCATTGATTCTAATTATACTGTAGATGATTTCGTTAAGCACATAGCACAAGAGGATGCAAATTTAGATTGATTGATTGATTGATTGATTGATTGATTGATTCTATTTTCATGATAGAGACACGTAACACATACCAATAACAAATCTTACAATCTATTAAAGATATCACTGTTTTTTTCAGAGTCAGATCATGCTACTGCTACGAAAGATCAAAAAGATAAAAAGTACGAGCAAGGTACAATTTTAACAGATTTTGACAAAAATAACAATTAATATACACAGCCATAAGAAAATGAACTTACTGCGATGGTAAATAACAATTGGCTAAATTAAAAATATTGATGTAATGTGGGCGGTCCTAGAATTGACACCCGGTATACCGAGTATATAATATACCGGTTTAAAAAATTCGAAGTTTCCAAAATATGGATTAGATTTTTTTTAAATTATTGAATATCGCAATGTAATTCTTCTTTTTATATATTTTTGACATTTCACGATTATAATTTGCATTTTAAATAAAAACTCATAATGTTAAAAGTTATTCGCTCAAATAAAATAATGAATTTGAATACATAAACTAGCGTCGGAGCATTAGTGTTATGTTTTCACACATCCGAGTGCAGGATGACCTTGCACTCGTCTCGACCTTATTAGTTCCTTCCACACACAAATGTGAGTCTAGTGAGGGTAATAAATAATAATAAAATACTGTGGTGGAGAGTTGATGAGATTCTTAGGCCGTGGTTGAGGGGGATGTTGGACAACAATCGGTGACTGTATAAAAGTCAACCAAAAACCGTGGATGAGTGAAGCGAGGGATGAATTAAATTGAATGCATGGCTGCGTGCGTGGATGTGAGAACGATGAATTTGGAACAGAGATTTGGAAATCACGGTTCCGGAGGATGGCACTGAAAAGGTGATTCGTGTCCATCCATTCGGCAGCGTAAAGGTATCGGTTCTCAAAGGACCCCGGACACAGAGTGCATCGAAACAGAACTAAATGAGTGAGATAGAATGAATGGGACTTTGAGAAAATGGTCATCAATTCCAGTTCATAATAGACTCTTTTACGTCTTCCAGTCACTTCATTTCAATCCAGTCCAGTCCATCCAGTACAATTCACCTTTGTACTCATACTCATATCATTTAATGGAAATCCATGTTCTCATTGACACGGAGTTCATCTGGAATTCAGTCAAATATTTTAGGACCAAACCATGCTTGATTCAAGCCGAAGCATATAATATATCCTCGGCGGACCGTTCAAAGCAAAAGCGATTTAAACCTCCTGTAGAATTCAAAGGTACGAGCTCGTATGCTAGCATTATTTGGCCAACTTCGAAACTTTCAATTAATATAAAACCTTATCTGGAATTGAAAATATATTCAGGGTGCATCGCAAATAACTCTCTGTAGAATAGAAATTATTTAGACAATGTACTTTTAAATTAGATTCAGGTCGACATGATTTTGGAAAATGTCGGCATATTGAGGAACAAAATTTCAACATTCCGATCAAGATTAATGTTAAGACAATCAATTTGCATACTTGTACGTTTGAAAGTATAGGAATATCACGTTAATAAAGAAATCAAAGGAAAGGATTGAGAATAAAATGAAATGGATTAGACTAAAAGGCGGGGTTCTTGTGTACTATGAGCTTAAGAAAACTGAAGAGAAAATTTGGGGGGACCTTGAAGGTTTTCAATGTTTATGGTTTAGTGTGGTGATGGTAGAGAATAGGAAGTGGGATCGTGAGTGTAGTTTAGGACAGCTCTTCTGGGTAGAAGTAGTCTAGTTGAGAAGATGGATCCTGTGGAGTCTAAGGATTGGAGGAGAAGGTAAGTGATGGAATAGGGATTGTAGTGAATCAATGATAAAATTAAGTATAAAGCTTTTATAAATAAATGGTGGTACGATCACGAGGAGAGCCCTGAGAGCTCGTTTTCATCAGCGCTGAACAATCCAAATGTTCTCTAGGGGTTGTAATCCAATTTGGCTTTTCAATTCAATCAGGGTACAAAGGCAAGAGGAGTTGGCATTTAGGAACCAGAGCTCTCCTGATCCCAGTCTAACGTGCTCTAATAGTCTGATGCCAATGCCAAGAGTAGTTCCAGTCGGAGCATCACTACTTCTACTACCCGGGATTTCCGGGGACCTGGGCCCACAATACGGATACAAGTGGAAACGACCCGCTCCGCACTCTTATTTGTTTTCCATATTAATTTCAACGACACCCCATCATTCCATAAACTAGCATCATCATACTCCTAATAGAGATTAATGGATGACTGCGCTTACTCCTCTCACTAGACAAACTATGTAGACAAACCCGCGGATCTTTACATTAGTTACAACATATCCAAATCCCTCGTACCTTTCAAACCCAAAACCCAATTCAACTAATAGTTTTCCAACACTGAATGCCCTCCGAGCTGTCTCCCATTTAATGTTTGACTTCCAAAGTCTCATCCAACCGCGACGACGACGACACAGCATGGAACAATCCGAACCGAATCCGAGAGACGACATACAGGGAAACAAATAACTTCACACGACTTGACTTCTTCCGCTTCATTTACTAATTAAGACGAGGATATACGAGGATAATCCATGTATCCATTTACTACTACATCTTTATTTGTCCATTTAGGAAAATGTAAATTACATTCGCAGTCGCACCCGTACTTGAACGCTAGGTCATGCATGCGGGTATTTCAAGAGAATAAATAAATAAATATCTTGTAATGTGTGCACTTGTAACAGCTGGCTCATTCAAAGTTACCAAAACTTTAAGAAACAGAACAATGAGCAACGTATGAATTAAGGAGCAGGTTAGACGATAAAGTTCATGTGTGAGCTTTGTTTTGAAAAATACACAGGTTGTTGTTCAAAGTTTCAAAGTTATGATCCCAGTATGTTTCCTACTGCTAAATTAATTACATCTTTTCCTAAACCATGCAGGGATGGGTGTAAAGAAAATATGTATGGACTTCACCCTTCGCCGCTTTGACTCACGGAAGTGATAGTTCCAATTATGGACGCAAGTAATACATAGAAATAGCAGATAAGTCACTGTCAACTGCAACCCAGAATTGCGCTCCTGTATGCGAATAGGGATATGCATTTGCACCTACTTTGAGATTGCGATGTACGCCGCGAAACCAGACTTAGGCCTCAATCCTAATGTAAAGGGCATGAGAATTCTGGCGGCAGTGACCATCGCGGTATTAAATTCAAATAATCAGAAAATGCATACACGTAGTCAGATTGTGTGAAAGTTAAGGTTTTCAACACAAGGAAATCAGCCTTATAGTATTCAATCCCGAAATAAGTGAGAGGTGGAAACCTTGTCGCCTGGGTACGATTCTATATTGCGCGCATTGGAATATCTCCGCCGATCCACATTTCGTGCTTTCCGCAATATTATGGACATTGCGGAACTCGATTAGGCACCGCAATCAAGAACCAACCGATCTGTTCTTTTGGCTCACTTTGCCGGGATTGGGGGACATAATTTCTTGCCAAAGAGAATAATTCAAGTCCTAAAAGTATTGAATGTAGCTAATAACGGTTCGGATAATTTGTAAGGCGTAGAACGGACCTGTCCCTAGATCATATTTTACAAGGCTAACTCAAGGAGGAAAATTGCAATTTAGCATTCGCATCAGAATCAGAAGCTTGGGATGAAGGAATGAGGCCGATGGTTTCTATATTTCTTCCGTCAACAAATATACACAACAACTTGCAACCCGTCATAGGGAACTGCGACCAATAAGATACATTTTGTAGAGAATCTTCGAGATTCATAGCACGAATCGCCGTGCGCAAATTATTTGTGCACAGTATTCATGTAATTGGTATCAATGTGATTTTATTATCGCGTTATATTTCGTTATCACTTGAATATACATATGTACCATTGTATCGGAATCAGATCTGTTGTACTTATTTATTCGTATTCGTTGTAATACGGCACCCGATAAATGTTACGCCTTACGCCCCTAAATGTCACCTCTACGCATTGAGGTGACATTTATATATATATGACATGAAATGATTTTCTCCTAAATGCATTTGAAGAAAATACCTACTAGCAATTACAGAATCAGTAAATCAGTTTTACTGGTACTTTAATTCAGTTAGTTCTAGTGGGTAGTGATCTTATCAAAGGTCACCGGAAATGATTTTTGACGGGAAAACGAATCTTCACATTGTCCTTTACTGATTTTTATGGGTTTCTTAATATACTTTTCTCAAAACTAGTGAGTGGTTTCTCTCCAAAATTTTTATATTTTCGTCTAATATCTCTTTGGCGGTGTGCTGGCCACTGGTGGGAATGACGAGGTAAATGCACATATTTTTTGAACTGCATAGGATTAGACTCTTCATTAACTTGCATGTACGTCTGCAATATGTAATAAATAAATTTATACTATATGCGTAATTCCAATGGGTGCCAACGAACGTTTAAAATGTCAAACCAATTAAAAAGGCGACTGTCTATACAGGATTCTACAATCAATCCACAGTCATACCTGTATATGTTGGGTTCGCTTACAACCCCACGTAAGGGCATTACTTGTTTATCATATCATCATTAGTCATATCAGCCCTTCCCCACCCATCTGTTATTCTCAGAACCCGTAAGGGGTTACCCTAACCCTTACCCTCTTGACCGTGAGCAGAGGCGTTTTTAATTGTATTCCCATTACAACTTTTAATTATTAGTCTTATGATGAGCTCCGGACTAAGTATTTTAGTAAAGGCTGCATGAGTAAAGATATTCCTTGTGACTATTTTAGAATGATAATGACGAGAGTTTAAAAAATGGGTTGGAAGGAGTCCCTGAGTTCGTGCTTTGGTTGGAGTCATTAGTTTGTCCTTAATGAGGAGGAAAGTTTTGAGATGGAAGAGCGGAGAAAGTGGAAGGTGAAAGAAATAGAGAGAATGAAGGGTGCGCATAATCGAGGGAGACTATCTGGAGAACAGTTAAGTGGAAGTTGTTCGGAGAAGACGGGTTTCGGGAAATCAATTTCCCCGGAAAGTCGTGGCGGTTCGGCGAACCCGGGCTGGTTCCTCAGGTTCTGTCGTTCCCAATGAGTTGTGAGGACTCCGCCTGGCCCTAATGGGTCGGCCAATAGTTGAGGACGAAAAGAATGGAGCTGAGTGTTGGAACTGAGACCCGGGATCAGCCCATTGGATCAAAGAGGGACTCCACTTGAACAACCACCCTGAGGACATCCGCGGAACTCCGCACGGCTCAATTACTTTCTAAATGTTAACCCAACGTACCTTGTCCCACAAAGGGAGCCACCCGAAAGGGCTCCCTTATGAATTGTCACCTCTGCACCCTCAATACCACTTACGAACATCAAAGACTCACTCACAAACTCCGTCTATTCCTCATCTGACTTCCTCCGAGCATCAAGAGACTACCAAATTCCGCCAAAAGGATCGCTACACATGCAAAAACCGACTCAGTCCTTACAAAACCTCCAGTCCTGAACGTCCGAACCGATAATCGGTCTCATATGCTCTTACATGCAAAAGTATTTAATCGCACCGGTTCTAATCCTAAGATAAAGAGATAAGTCAGTAAAGACATCCGTACAAGCAAAGTGCCGGGTTGATCGCCGCATGGGCATGTTTTCGTCTTTGTCTCCTGAAGTAGACGTTTAATCGGTGAAATTTGTTATTGTGCGTGGTTTGTGTTGATCTCGGAGTTGTAATGGTGATTTGTGACTTCGTCTTCGTGAGAATTGCCCTCATCCCTTTGACAAGATTTGTCCCGGAACGTTTGTTCTTCTAACATGTGTTTGTGAGTGGTGGTGGTGAGAAACCGATTTGTGTGTGAACCCGGCAAAGAGCCACATTGAATTTATTAGTTTGTCACGACGGCCACTTTACGGGAAAATTCGACACTCAACTCGACGGACGATTCAAATCCGCCGTCATTGAGTGATATTGAGTCGTCATCACCTGTCTCCCTTAATAGTAGCTCACCCTCGGTATGACATCTTCACCTTAATTCCTACTCAAAAGTTCTGCTCTTGAATAATAGTTCCAAAAGTTTAGTTCCAAGTTCACACATTGTCGTCTAATGAAAATGAAAATTATCTCGTCACCGGTTAAATCCTCAATCGTCAATCACACTGCCTATACTGGTTTTCTAGGATAAAGCATACTAGTATTTCAAAATTGTACACGTGGTAACTTAATGGACTCAATGATATTTCTGGACACAGGTTCCAATCTCCAGCGTCTTATCTCATTCATTCAAACTTAAGTTCTTCGGCTAATTTCATTGAAATGAAATTTCCTTGAATCTGACAGACTTAAAATATATTTGGAAATAACGACACCGGTTAATTATTAATGAACAAATTGTTCTGTAAGTAATGCAGATTGGATTAGACTTGGAGAAAGCAGATATAAAAATATTTCCCGTTGCTTATTGGTGAGAAAACAGACTAATTAGTTTCCTGACGTAAAGAGAGCTTAAGGTAGACTTCAAATTAAAAAGGATATGAAGGAAAGAAAAGTAAAGGAGTGTATTAATTGAAATGAAAGGAGGCAGGTAAATTTGAAAACAAAGAACGGGAAAACTTTTTCTTCTTTATTTCCACAACTTTAGTTTTAGTTGATGTGCTCATGTACTTTTTGTGGAAACTTGAGGTGGTTCTTGACTATGCTGTTTTTCTCATTTGTGAGTTGAGTGAAAGAAAGTTAATCCCAGCGAATGAAAAGATTGAGTGAGGGTTTTCTAGATATTTATTCCATGCTAGTATCGTTGTACACTTGATGTAACGTTCTCCAAGTTCCTTTTTTCCCGTCCAAGACTTGGAATTAATCTCATAACTCAACCATTATTTCCCCAAACATTAATATGTTGTTTGGAACAAGTTCATAACTCTTTCAGGTCTTTTATTGACTGGAAAATGGAACTACACGTAATTTCCTTCCCCTCTACACTTTTCCTTCCAAGTTTTGGGGGGTTTATAACCAAAGTTAATTTTCTCCAACCTACTCACTACTAGAGTTCCCCTGAAAACTTAAACAAAGTATTAAACAGGCCATGTGCTTGCGCTTGTTCTGTTCCTTATTAGATAAAATATTCATTTCGATGTTAAACATGTGAAACGAGATGAAGTTTCTTCTTTGGGTTTGTTATGTAATATTCGCCGTGCCTCCAATAAATTTCCTCTGAAGATTTTCTTTCCTACCTAACAAGAAAAGTCCCAAAATTTCATTTCCTCCTGTCATGACTCAGGTATGGGTTTGTAGACATTCAAGTCTCATGTCAAAGTATTTTTTTAGAGGAGAGCTAAATCGATAGAGAACATTACGTATGCATGGTTCGTGCGCTCCAACTGTGGCTTTCTATATAGATTTGGAAATCATGAAGTGTGATTTCAAGTTTAACACGGAATCGTGGACTTCTCACGACCAATAACCTCTCTTCTTCCTGTCCAACTAAAACCTTAATGGAGAAAATTGACAAAGATGCTTTATTGACAGATAAATTCCGGAGGAACAGTAGGAATGCTTGAGTTCCACTCGAATCCACCGGTTGCCACAGCTGGTTCGCCTGCATCCTCAATGCTCTCATTGCTCAACTTCAACAGCTTAGCGGCAGGTTTGTGTCAGTCAAAAACACATTATTCAACCGAAAACTAAACATGGATTTTTTTATTAAAAAAAAATCTAATTTTATTAGAGTGTATTTCCTGGCCCAATATTCTGTAGTCTGTTGATTCTATTTCATAAAGACAAATGTAATTCATCATAATATTGGCGTTAGTTTAAATTCCTCCAGATATTTTTCGCTAAACGTAAGCCTTTCATACTGGTATGCGCAGGTAATATGGATGGCGTGAGTCGAGGAGGGAATCCAACAGCAACTAGTCCCGCGGCGGCGGCCGCCTTTGTCTTAGGCAGCCCTCCACTGGCGGCCCTCCATTCCATGACTGAAATGAAGTCAGCCATGCTTCATCATTACAGTCACAATCCCAACAACTCCATTGGGTCACAAGGACTCAAAAACAATTCCTTCCACAACCTCCCACCTCATGTAATTATTTCTATTAGTTTCCAATTCTAATTTTTAGTCAAATTCTAAAGACCTTCAATATTTTTCATGTCAAATTCCAAAGGCTTAATTGATAAGACTTCAAGTTTCATGACGGTTGGTGACGTCGATTGACCTCTTGGATATTGGTTTTTATCATTTCAGAGTGTCCATTCACCCCTAACCTCTATAGCCTGCACGTCATCCTCAGGCAACCCACACGGGATTGATCACATCCTGAGTAGACCGGTTCAGTCCCTGGGTGCGGCCATGGTGGCCGCATCTGTCGTTGGGGCCAGTGCAGCCGCGGCCGGAGCAGCGGCCGGGTTGGCCAGACTTCCACCGGGAATGGGAATGTCCATGAGTCAAATGGCGGCTGGTACAGCTTGGATGGGTGCGATTGGGAAACAATTGGAACTTGCCAGGCCTGCCCTCTACTGGCCTGGACTCCAGGGCCTTGTGGGCAATCCAAATTTGTGGAGAGACCGAGTCAATCATTCTGGTAAGAAACCCTTCCTTAATACATATTCTAGCGTATCGTTCCCAAACGGATTAGCAAGTATTTAACAGAAATCTACTACAAATCTCACATGTTGGTCTCGAGTGTATTCCGTCTTCCCGTCTGACTATGAGCCAAATCAATAGGGTTGATTGGGTCAATGAATCAGAGCTTGAATTGGTACTAGGCTACTTAAGAGTTGACGTATTAATTTAGTGCGAGAGACATTCCTTTTTGTCATTTTATGTATCCATGATTAATTCCGCCCTCCTCCTTCCTTCCGATTACACAGTTCCACTCAAAAGCTATTCTTTCCTAGCTAATCAAATTGATACCCTCCGACCTATCATAATCAACTGAATGCACTCTAATGTGGTCCCTCCCCTTCTTGTTCCTTCTAACATCGGATCAAATGCCATTCTTCAATGTCCTATCCGCGCCATGAAATATATAGCGAGAGATCGTTACCCGCCTCACAGATTTGAACTTGTATGTTAAGCTATTAGCAAGGATCAGAGCCTCTATAAAATGAAGGGATCTAGAATGGAGATGGAGAGTCGACCAGCTCTGTCCTGAATAGCCCGGGTCTTCGGGTATTAGTGTTGTAGTAGTAGTTCCGTGGACGAAGACCAAGACGGGAATCATATCTACAACTACTTTTAATTTTGAACGAGATTATAATGAAGAAAATATGGTAATTAAGTGAATAATGTGGGTTGGAACGGGGTAATATTCCTTTCCTTAGGCTCCGTTAACTTTGGGGCTCAATAGTGCTGTAGTGCTGGGGATCTGGGGAAGTACTTGAGACGGGAGTGAGTCCAAGAACAATTCAGAGAGGGTAATTTAGCTTTCATGTATTAAATTCGGTGGTGGGTTGTGTCGTGTGGCAGCGGGTTGTTTCGCGAGTCTTAAGAAAACCGTAATGAAATGAGGTGGACCGATGCTATGCATAAATGTACTGTTACGAGCGGTACTGGTAAAAGGAATGAGATAGTTTTGGCTTGTGGCCATCTGGTAAAATCCAATGAAATGAAGGTAAACACAATTCGCAAAGTCAAAAGACATGAGAGACAATAAAGGGCTCTTATGGGGATTTTGGTCTCAAACCTTATAGACAAAGGCAATTGGGTATAAATATTCGCATCCGAAAATGAGGAGCGGAAGATTACCATTCATGCCATGATGATAATATACCCTAGTCATAGTCTCTGAACCCTTAACAAATTTGATACAAGTGTCCATTCGACTCTTAATTAAAGGGAGACATGGAGTCAACTACGTTGTGTTCCCCACGTAGATACTTTTGACTTACAATTCCTAATAAAATATTTGCTCATTGATTCCGAACGACTAGACTCCCTCCGATCTCTTCCACTCACCAATTACTTATTATCCTCATTCTCTAGCCTTGTCGACTAGCCCAGACCACTTTTCCCAGTATGCATCAATTCCATTTATTCCCTCAATCGGTCAACAACAGTAACCGTCAGTCTTTCTGGCCCTACGCCCGTCCGCTTCATTGTTGACTTGGTCAATCTCCTCTCACTAATAAAATCTCATTAATTGCTTCAAACACTTTTCCCACTCTCTCAATTCAATCCAAACTTGAGCACAGCAAATCCCACTTACTTTGTTCATGCAGAATCTCTGCTTTCTCCGATATACTCAACACTGAGTGCCGAGTCGTGAGAAAAGTAATGATAATGGGGAAAGGCAATTCATAGGTAAATAGAGTTATCTCATGACGGCAGGTTGGTAGGGTCAATCAATAAAAGAAATTGTTCGTATCAAATCAAATCAAATGGAATTAGCTCGGTCGTGTGTGCGTGGGTGTTCTGTGCATTTATGATATGGGTGCTCTGTCATCAAATACATAGTGTTCATAGAGCATCAATAGTAGACAAAAACTTATTAAAATATGACTCAGGTGTTTATCACCGGATTTGTGGGTGGTTGACTTTATCATATATCTCATTTATATCGCCCACATCCATTCGCCCACAATAAACAGAGTTCAATTTCAACAATATCTATTTGACATTTAAACTCATGCGAACAAATTTCAGACGTTGTGAACTGATCACATGATATTTGTAACATATAATTTGACATCAAGTGGCAGATGTAACGTGTTGTGCTAAATATAGAAATTAATGAAATGATTGGAATGAATTCTAATTTGTTTTAATAGGAGGTTCAAACTCCGATAAGGATGGCAAAAAGAAACACACCCGTCCAACCTTCAGTGGGCAACAAATATTTGCGCTGGAGAAAACCTTTGAACAAACAAAATACTTGGCCGGCCCAGAACGAGCCAAGTTAGCCTACGCTTTAGGAATGACCGAGTCACAAGTCAAAGTAAGTAAAAAATTGCATTTTAAAATTTCCTAATTTTGAGTTCATATTTCTATTCCATGTCTTGGGACGAATGAAGTGAATCCAAATTACGGGAGGTGCTAATGTATAGACTACGAGTAGTACATTGTATATAGTTAGAAGTTAGAAGAAGTAGATAGTGAAGTTGAGGGGTCTATGGCTGAGGGTATTAAAAAGAGTAATGTCGTTTCAGTGGGTTGGCTTTGAGGATAGGAGTAAAGATGTATCTGCTCTCATCGTATAATCCGTGAACCACAAAACAAGAGCAAGTTAATTACCCGTGAGTCCTCTCACTCTGCCGACGGAGAAAATTTATGTGAAAAGTTGTAGACTTCCCTTGGAAGATAAGATAGTTGAAGCTCAGTTTACAATGGAGAGAGACGCCACTGGAATGGGGAATAGATTTCCTCCTCTAACAGCCTTTAGCCGCCTTTTTAGCCACTCACATATTACATTATATGAAACATATACTTCCGTCCAGCAACACACTATTCAGCACATCCAATGTATCTATCCTCGAGTAAAGCCCTTGCGGTCGCCCGGGGTATCTATGCTGTAGGTCAAACCATAAGACATGGTTTGAGTCAAAATTCGGGTTCGTGGGGGGTTCTTGACTTGGCCCGCCAGATGAACTCAAAACATACAACATACATAGAACCCGCCATATAGTGGACATGAAATCAATAAGTCGAGTGATCCGATTAAGTCGAGCTAAGCTAAGCGGGTAAACCTTCAATATGAGTGTCATGCGACTACCGTGCATAAAATCTTTAGGAAATAAACCGATCACCTATCAATACATAGCTTTTCGTTTCAGAAGGTAAATCCGTTGAAGGAAAGAAAGGAGTTGACTTTTCCTCAAATAAATGAGCAACACCTGTGCTGGTGGTATTAGGATTAAGGGGGATATTGGGTACATAGGGTAGACTTGGGCTCAATGTATTTACTACTATACTTCTGACTCTGACATTATTGAGTAGACAAATTGGTGCCGAAGAGAAAAGACCTTTTGTGTTCTCCAACCCAAGTATTATTTTGGACACGAAGGAAAGGAACAAGATGGTTGGATCGTGTTTGAGAAAAAATCAGGGATGCCTTCAGGGACAATGTGGACCACGTCCACTAAAATTATCCGTGCTAACATAATATGACATGGTCTTGTCTTCGTGATCCTCGGAAATCACAAGTCCGATTCCTTGACACCCCATGTACTACTGTCATAAATTCTGACTAGAAGTGAATGCTAGTAGTAGATATCAGATATAATAATATGATGGTGCTATGCTATGAGGCTCAACCCGAAAACGAACTCAAGCTCCTATGAATGTCGGATTTTCTCCCCGATTTCTCACTCACACCTGCTCACCTCGTACACAAACCAAAACTCTCTTCTTTATATCTTGTCCCATAAAAATCCATTTCTTGTTTTTTTTACACCGAACAAACCCTCTTCTGTCAACATTCGTCATCATTCTCAGTCTCAATATTAAAACGCCTAAGTTTGTCCCGAACTGCCCTCAGGACATCACTTTGCCCAGCGGCTAATTTTATTCCTTCAATTATTATTGGCAAAATTTAAATTAAAATTCAATTTAATTTAGATCAAAATTAAAATGTTCCAAAATTATGCTAATGGAGCGCAATAAATTTGTCTACATATAATGTTTTTTAAGGTTGTACAGTACAAAATCATACAGCTATTTAAGATTTAATTGCTTATTTAAAAACATATAAACACTTTTAATTTTAGAGTTTGAACAAATTTTGGTCGAGAGACTACAGCGAATTTCTAAAATAGGAATGAAAATTCACGTTCCCTTAATTCGTAAAACTGGTGTTCCATATACGCATCGGACATGGTAAATCATAGGGCATCGTGTTTCGCGTTGGATCGAATAATATAAGGGGTAGGGGTAGTGCCTAATTTCACTGCAGAAAATTAGAAATTTATCTGGAAATTGTGTCTATGTGGAATCAGGTTTCCCGGGCTTCCTCGCTACGTTGAGGGTTTTCCCCCAGACAGGCATCATTCACTGGAGTTTTTCCCCAGGCCAAACGAATGGAGAGATAACCATGTCCCTACACGATAACTTACCGGGGAATACAAATTAATGAAAATATTATTGTTAAAAATCCGAAGTTGAGGAAATGATTGAAAATGAAAGAAAAAAGGGGATGTAGGGTTGGAGATGTGATATTTTTTGTTGGGCGTTGAGGATGGGGAGAAGGTAATGAAAGACATAGTTGGTTGATAAAATAGAGTGTGATGGGGTGTGTCTCCACCCCATCGTATTGTGAGGCGGAGTTAGCTATTATTACCGTTGAGTGTGTCAAATTCTTGGAACAAAAGCGGCCTCAGAATGGTGGACCGAGAAAGATACTGTACAATATGTAATGCAACTGTACAATTCATCCATCCATGTATGGATGCATGTTCTTCATCCAATCCACCCATTCACTTTAGCTCTTCTGGCGTTACCCTCTCGTTTTTGCATATCAATTCTTCGTCCATCTGTTCACTTTGGTGCCATCGGTTTGGACCAAAAAAAAAGTCCAGAGAAAGGCTTCATTGTGGTTTTCAATAACCATCCATAACCCGGTTTCTAGATACATACATATAAATCCTACCCGGAGCTTCTCTTTCTTTTTTAATTATCCAAAACTTTTCTCTCATGATGTTGAACGAGTGAGATGAACGATTTCTCGGGGTACACGTCGTATGGCTTACCAATTTTTTTGGTAATGTCCTAGCAGTAACCGATTTTCTCCGGATGTACTTACTGCCTTTGATTTAATTCACTAGAGTTGACTAAATAATCTTTCAGTAGGATGAAATTAATTAATTCTTCGGCTGGTCTCAGAATTGGAAATTTAGAAAGAAATCTTAGTGACAGTCGGGATTTAGTTTGAAGTTTTATCTAGAATTTTGCGGTCTAATGAATTGAAGTTAGGAGCTAAAGAGGATCGAATGAGACGTTAAAGGGTGGGAATTAAATTTAGGATAAAAGTGTGCGTTGGCCCGAAATGGACTTCCATTGGATTGTTCCGTGGGGCGCATTGTATTTCCCATGCCTTTTTGCAATGTGATTCAATGAGTGTCGTATTCCTCTGATCCGAGTGAGGAGTGTCATTGCATTATTCCATGTAACACCAATAAAATCACGGTTCGATGAGTATGGCAGGAGGAAATAAAGGAATCAATTTTCCGTCTCATCGTCCCTGTTCATCTGATTATTTTTGACCATACATATATAAAAAGCTTTCAGCCAAAAGGGAGAGTGAACGTAACGTAACTGAACGGAACCCGGGTGCCTTGCATGGTGAGCAGTTCTTCCCAAATGCCCACATTTACTCGGGAGACAGCTCTGTTTCTTTGTATGCACTTCGGCTCACGTCTCACTTTTAACGTTTACTCTTTGCTAAATGGTCCATTGAACATGTCATGCCCAGGACTTTTATTCGCTGTTGATGGCGCCCTTCTCCAGCCCAATCCACCGTCATCCAACTATCCCATCTTCCTCGTCTCAAACTCCGTACGGCCCAATGCATGACGAGTCCTCACTTTTGGACCACTTCCTTCCTCCAAAACAATCTTGGATTCGTAAGGAAAAGTTTTCTCTAAATGATTCAGAAAACCATACAGTCGGACCGGAGTGCTAGGAGTGAATCGGAGAAAGTCAACTTTCTCCTTCTCCAATTTCTAGACCTCGAATGCACTTTTGTATCCACCCGTCCAGTCAATTCCTTTCCTTCATTTGACCATATTTAACTATAATGATTACTATTAATAAAGAGAAGTCCATTTATTTATTTCCTGGTTATCCCTTGCCTCCTCTCTGTGTTCGAAGTCCATCTGCCCTTTCTTCTCTAATCGGGTGAAAGTCACTAGGGCGGATCACAGTTTCCACACATTCTCGTACAATTGATTGATTGATAGTTTATTCAAGTGACAAGAAAACATAACATGTACGAACCACATTTTTTTCAGAAACCGGTCACACTAAATGCTAATATAAAGAAAAATTCGGAGATTAACCTACGAAGCCATGAAGTAATTTTCACATTTACACACTTGAATTTTCAAACATTTCCAATGGTTATCCTTTTGACACTCCGGTATTTGGCCTTCCTAAGTTATGGAGTTAGATGGCGTATTTGATATCCAGTAGGTTTAATTTTTTACTGAATGATATGCGTGAGTGTGTGGAAAGAAGTCAAGTCCTCGTTTTGTCATTTTAGCGTGAGGGCAAGAATGACAGAAGGGGGATATTGGGGAGTATGTGTGTGTGGAATTAATAAATTCGTTGTCCTTTTCATTAGTCCCATGTGTGTTGTGTGTGTTGTCCTATAAAACTTGAAGAATGATATCATTTCACTGTTTGGGAGTGCGAGTGCAAGTGCTCTGCCATATACAGCCTTATCAAATTAAATTGTTCGTAATCAAGCATAAATGAAACGGCTTTTATTTCTGACTGAAAATCCTCTCGTGGGTCTTTCACCGCATGCAACCGAGGACTTCTCATGTAAGGAACGTACGCACAAATAAACTGTAATCAAGTCATGAGATGACGGAGAGAAAAAATCGTGGAGAGGTCTCATAAAAATATCACTTCATGAGATGAGATCGACCGGATCGGCGCTTGAGTTTGACGGACGGACGGACATGGACACGGACACAGACATCACTACAGTCAGGTTCCCGTCAGACCATAAACCGACAAATTGGTTCACAATGAAAGACAAACAGAAACATCTACACGATTGTGTGTATCTTTTATTAATATGACAGGAAAAGAGTTAGGGACGGATATATCCATCACAGCTGCGTGGATCCAACTGGGTCCCGATTTTCTTCTTGTTAAATTAGAATCGTCGTCGCTTGAGAGTTTACGTGAGAAGTCCCGTTCGCCTTTGTCTGACATTTAGGACTAATACACATTCTCTATTTTTCCAAAATCTTGACAACATTAAGCTTCTTATATGGATGACAATCTGTGTTTATTTACTTTAGACTATATTCATGATCTGGGAGAACTGTTTGATAGGCTCTTTTGTTTCTAATGTCCGGCATTTTGCTCTGACTTGGTATTAATGTTTGTGGAGGAATGAATTCTGTTGACTGAAATATGAAGCGTTTTAAATTTTTAAAAACAAAGTTATAATTTGAAAGATATTGTTCAAACTACAATTCTTACCGAATACCACATCATTAACTTAAAATAGTTCTGTATAATGTTTTTATTGTACTGGTACTCCTCCAATTACCGTGGGCTAAATATTTGTCAAGAGTCTTTTAAAATAAACTATTTAGTACATAATAACCTCGTACAAAGATGGGATGAAATGCAGAAATCAGAATTGAAAACCCATATTAGTCTATATTATGGGTACGGATGGATAAGGCACACTGAACTGAATGTGTAAGCTTGTTCCATGAGCAATAATTGGCTAGAAGGAGTAGATGGTGCGCCATTCTTGGTCGCCTGTGCTTGTCCTAGCCCTGGTTGAGTCGTTAGAAGATACAAGGGTGATGGGTTTAAGATGATTTCAAAGGCTGGGTTTTTGAGAGAGAGAAGGAGTGTCAAGAGGGAAAAAACATTTGTTGCTAATGACTCTCTCTCTTCATTAATCAACATTAATTCCTCCAAGTCTCTTCTTCTTTCCATTCCCTTCTTTCACTTTTCTTCCAGTCCACATCCCACACTCTCTCTCTGTCTACTTCTATCATTTCTTCTTTCTACAGGCTCGTCCATAACCATTGAGCCCAAGTTACAGACTTTCTGAGACAAGTTCATATTAATCCTAATGTCTAGATAATATTCCCTACCAAATGTACATTTAAGTTTCAACAACCCTCAGGTTCTGTCACAGGGGCTTTATAACATATTATGAACCACCCTGTACAGTCTTACACCAACTGTGTTTCTTTTCTCTCGAATCCCGGATTACGCTAATGTTCACCAAGTATTCGCCTAATTCACATTCTCTTCACAATTGTATTCTGTTACTAGTATTATCTGGAACAATAATATAATAGCTTTTATTCGGCAGGCTTTTCAGGGTTCACTGTTTTAAACAAGCGGACCAAAGCTGATTTATGTACAAATGAAATTACTTGATTTTGTTCCACTGTTCCAAATGAACTATAGGTAGTCTCTATTTACAGTTTATTTTATACGTACATGTTAACACTACGTTAATGAGAAACCTAAAACCTACGAATGAGTTTCTATTTTAAGTGTCATGCAAGGATAATTCCTGCAATTGATGAAAAGTTCTTTTCCCGAGATCTGGAGACGAGCGATTGTGTAGTACTTAATTGCAAATTGCGGTAAGCCGACTTCCGAATGTTAATTTTATAGTTGATTCAAAATTGTGTTTTTTATTACTTCGTGTGGCGTCTGCTAGTTGGTTCTAGAAACCTCATTACTTTTGAGAGCAGGCCATGAAATATGGGGCGGAAAAAAGTGACTAGCGTAAAGCCCATGTTCCCTGTGTGGTCCCCTCCAGGAAAAGTGTGCAAACTCTTGTTCTACTTGTAAATAGAATTAGGCGGGAGTGTGACGTTTTTGTAAACATGTAAAAGTGGTAAAAGGATTAGATGCGGGTAGGTTTTTTGATAAGGATGATTTGATGGTCCTGATAATAAAATTAAGTCAGTCGGAAACCACCAAGTCCCTGACTAATATCTCGGGCAAGCATCAGCCCTATAAGAACAGGGTCCAACGAGAATAGTAGTGAGGAAAAGGCGGGTTCCTTTATGAAAATGTACTTTAAATAAAGCTCGAGTCAGCTTAATCGCATAGTTGTGTAATTGGATGTGGGGTGCTTCTAATTCTCCTTCATTTCATATGATAACGGGACTTTCTCCTCCTTGAGTTACATCAACATGGCAAAACCTCTGTTGCCGCTCTCGCGCCTCCACGCCTTCCCATGCTAATCATGGACAGAAAACCAAAACCAAAAGGCTTTCGGGTTTTTGGATGAGATAAACCCACGTCCGCCCAAAAACTCTGCTTCTCTCGGGACCCGGGTAGATGACTAGAAGCCCCGGAACCGGGACACGAGGATAGGAAACAGAAACACAAGTCCCTGTCCAAAATGATCATTATTATTGTTTTCACACTCTCCACTACTCATTCCGCTTAATACTCTACCACCCGGGCTTTATAACTCTCCTTAAATCCTCATATATCCATGTAAGGCTTGGGCGGTAGAGGCACGACGGACGAATGAAAGAAAGAAACCGATGGCACTTCAAGGTACTTTCTCCAGAATTTCATTAGGAGAAGCAAAATGCTATGGTTCTCTAGAGGCTATTTTTGTCAGGCGCAAACCTCCCTTATAGTTTTTCCCTTCTTTTCATCTACAGTTCTCCACACAAAG
This sequence comes from Protaphorura glebata, assembly GCA_034694305.1. Lineage (NCBI taxonomy): Eukaryota > Metazoa > Arthropoda > Collembola > Poduromorpha > Onychiuridae > Protaphorura > Protaphorura glebata. The sequence goes on along the minus strand of JAQFYE010000152.1, from coordinate 29,780 downwards.
TTGAAGACTTGAGCTGAATTATATGGCAAGTATTGAAGTATGTTGGGAAAACGTGTTTCTTGACTTTACGGTGGAAAGAGTATCGGGAATTTGATTCCAAAGTGAAATTGTCTGAGGAGGATGAGATGACGGGGAAATTTGGTGTGTAATAGTAGTAGTATCTTTATGCATGTCGAAAATGACAGCGGTAGTTTGTAGTAGAGGCAGCGGGGGTATGAATTTGACTATGAACTTATTTCTGGAGGAGAGTCAGAGTTTAAATTCTGTGACGGGGAAAATCCTTCTTCCATGATCGATGGTTGTTCCATATGAAGTAAAGAGCTTGTAATTTGCAAATACAAGGCATAATTAGCCTTGATTACTCACGGGTGGAGGAGACGAGGACGAGGAAAGACCCTTCTGAACGGATCATGATTTACAACCACGGAACAGTCTTTCCTTCCTTCTATATACCTGCCCTTAATTGCATGGGCTCCATTAAATTTCTACAAAAGTATGACGGATAAAATGGAGTTGGAGAAACGTAGACGCGGTTCAACGTCTATTCTCATAAATTTGTAGTCTGCAACTTTCATTCTCCAGCCAAAGCGTAATTCTTGTCTATCACGGACATGATTCAAAACAACGTAATTCATTCCGTTATTTTAATCTCTTTTGTTCCAGGTTTGGTTTCAAAATCGGAGGACAAAATGGAGAAAGAAGCACGCAGCAGAGATGGCGACGGCTAAACGAAAGCAAGAAGAGGCAGAGGGTCTCTGTGACACGTCCGACCATGAAGAATGTGAGGATGACTTAATGGATGACCATCTATTAGCTAAAAAATCCAAATATCATGTTGACTTGTCAGATCATCAATGAAATAAGGTCAATAATCCTCATTCGTGCGCAAGTCGCGATTGGTGAGGAGGATCAAGCGTGCGCGTTGCCGGAAATTACCCGGATGTTCGCTCTTTCTTCCAACCGAAAACGACTTTCTACGTATGTGACTCGTGAGCTCTTCTTGTCATCCCGCGTTCTCAATCCCAAAGACATTTTGTATCGTTTTAGTTTTTTCTTGTTGTCAGGATCGCTGTACTTAATTATACATATATTAAATAAATTAATGTAACTTAGTTAATTAATGACTACGCATAATAATAGACATATTGTACAAGCATACATACATACCTTACCAAGAACATAATAATTGAACGGAATAACTTACGAGTAGTAGAATCTGGCTAATTACACGCAAATGAGTTGTCTGAGAAATAAAATTATTAGCCTCTTCTTAGCTACTAATCCTCGGAACACCCTTATTCTCTCCAACCCGGTGATCTCATTCGTTATCAGAATTAGAAAGTGTTAGACGGACAGAATCAAATTACAATTATCAGCACACCTGGAATATTTTTGGTCAAATTGAAGTTTTATTCCTTCCAATTTAAATCAGTCTGTTGGCTTACAGAAACCAAGAATAATAGACACAACGTGCGCGAGAATATTTTAATTTCTTGTGATATTTCTTCTGCTTTATTTTTAGCAATGCTGACTTCAAATTGGGCCTCTCCTACCTGGTCTCAGCAAGTGTCCAATTAATTTACTTCCAACCTTTGACGCAATACTTTCGTTGCATATATTACACAATTCAGGCACACGTCAATACGTTAATTAAGGTCACCCATATGAATGACATTAAAACTTCAAAAAATGTGTTACGTGAACACCAACCGGAATTTCACTATAGTTATATTTTACAGAAACTACCAAGTTTACAATATGACTGGATTGAATTTTCAATTTAGAAATAAATTCCTGACACTATTTGGAGTTTTACGATATTTCAAAAACAGAATTTAGTTCAAATTTTTAACATTGTATACAACATAACTGTATACGTACGTTGGCTTGGCCATGCCGTTCCGTACACACTTAGCAGACTCATAAATTAGTCATTAGCATAACCGGGACTTAGAGTAGCCCGCAACGTATTATTGTCATGATTCATTGGGTATATTAATTATGAGTTCAACCAGGCATGTCGAGTAGTAGTAGTGTGTAACGCACTACAAGAACAGTACGTCCACTACGAGAGAAATACGAGGAAGGGTGAAAAGTGTTGGAGAAGCATACAGGGTCCATTTTTTGTTTTGAGTTGTTTCACAAAAACATCCAATTGTACTACTGAGATGAGTGCGTTGCGTATTCTTAATTCTAAGGCCAGTGTGGCAATCAACTTGTTGAATATCCTTGTATGGTAATTCATGTCTTGAAATATAAAAAATACAAATAATATCGTGACTCCTGTTGTATTTTATGTCAATTTTTATTCTTTCTTATTCCGAGTAGTGCTCTTTCGGAGAGCATGAAAGGAATGATTTGATTGAATGATTTCGAAAATGTCAATAGTGCAAGCGTAAGGAGAAACAAAATATGTTGTTGGAGCTCTGCTATGATATTAATTTTGGTAAACTTCAAAACAGGTGACTGACACCCGGGTGTGGTTTATATGACGGTCGTAGAACATACATGTGGACACATTCAAACAATTTGCTTTCCCCTTAAATGGAAATCGGCAGAGAAAGTGAGCGATTTCTGGTCTGCGTGCTTGCCAGAACACAAAAGTTTTTTCTCTTTGTTCGTCTGACTGGCTTTCTGTTTACCAGATCTACGAGAAATACCCGTCAGTACTTTTCGGATAAAATTGTTTCGCATTGACTGCAAGAAGTAGAAGAAGAACGACCAACGAAACGAAATTGACGTGGGGAGACGTTAAGGAGAAATTGCATGGGTCTGCCGTGATGTTTTCCATATGAGATGTTGTTTTCTTTCTTTCTTTTTCGGTAAAGGTGGATGAGTTGGTTGGTTCTTGGTTGTTAAGGAAGAAAAGAAGGTCTTGGATGAGTTGGAATATAAAGGTTTAACAGGGTAGCTCCACCAGGTGATAGTCCGAGATATAGGTGAACATTGAAAAACAATGATTCCTAGAAGAAAATAAATGCCTGGATCAGTGTCATGGGTCATAAATTATCCAAGGAAGAAATAGCCAAATGCCAAATCTTCTTTACTTTAGCTAAAAGTGTGTTGCTAAACTTTATAAAAATTTCACGCATCCATCAGGAGATCAACAGAGCTGAGTCAGGATGGGGATCTCAGCCTTATAATTATTTGTAATGATTTCGAAGAGTGTATGTACATGTGTGGGTGTTTCAGGTTTCCCTTAATTGTCTCTACATTAAGTATTTAGATATACTTTTAATGATGGATATTGCGATATACAATTGCTGCGAACCTTCGATAATAATGTTGAGGACATGGCTGCCGTGGAGAGAGAAATCGGGACTTCCAACGATAATTATTGGAAAGTATATACAGCATCACAGCTTCGGTCAAATCTGGCTGAACGATTCCTCACAAGGAGAGTTTGTCTGTTAGAATTTTTGCCAGCATTTACTAGGTTTACCTTGTAAGAGGTTGGAAGACAGTAGTGGAAGTTTAGGCTGACTGGGGCCGTATTCAAATGAAGAGTGGTTTGCATATTGATTGTGCATGTGGTGGCAGACTTGAGTGTTATTATGATCTGTTTCACGGGACCCAAGAAGACTCTTACCACTGTTTAGCTACATCAAAAACTCAATACACAACGCCCATACATCACTTTCATTTCTTCATCAAGCCCGAAAAACCGCCTTGGCCCGCCTCAACCGAACTCATCTTACCCACAACATTATTAACTCCCTTTCCTTTCTCCCTTCGTAGAACTCAATTTTTATAACTTTCCCTCACTCTACTACGACTTTCACCCAAGCTGTTGACTCCACTTGGGTTCCATGCTTCCAGGCTTTCAAATACTTTATTTCCAGTTGTACACTCAAATAACTTCCTTGTCCTGCTGTTGCTGTTCCTTCAGGCTCTGAGAGTATCATGTAACCTTGAGAAAACACTGTCTTCATCGAATTTATTAATTATTCAAGTTATTTTATACAATGAATACTTTAGGGTTTTATTCATGGGAATCAGGATGCATCACTCATCATGTTTATTTAGAATTTAAGGACAGTTTTAACGGGGAAATAACTGAGGAAAAACAGCTTACGTTGTACCAGTGTTTATTAAGGGACAATGTGTAAGTTTAATTTCCCAGGAGTCAACAAACTATTTCCGGCTGGCCTAGATTATATAGCAAGTTAATTATTGGCAACAACTGCATCGAAATTTGTGCCACAGAATTTCCTCTAGGAATATAGTGTTTTCAGAATATTCGGAAGGAATGACGGTTCATAGGGGAAATATCCTAAGTTCTTGGGAGTAATTTGAACCTGTTTGATTTAGGTTGCCACAAATCCTCACTTGACACTTCCTTGACAAATTGATCTCATTATTCGGATAAGCGGCATTTCCCGGACACCCGTGGTCCGTGGTTCAGAAGTGGATTTATGTTCGGTTTTGACGCACCTTGTTGGAACTATAGCCGAAAGAAGACTTCCTTCCAATCCCTTAATTGAAAATGCAGTGAAAACCGCAACCACACGTTCCCATGTTAGACCATACTTTCACAAGGAACTAATTGATTCCTACCGCCACTTTAATTGAGCCCCTTTGAAATCTGACAAACTTGGATATAGGCGTGACCAATTAATTATATTGTTCTTGAGTGAGTTGTCAACGTGAATAAGGCAAAAACTTATTAACCAGTACAGTTTATGCTGAAAATAGAGAAGCTGAATGCGATGCCCAGACTCATCTCTGCCCGAATAAAGAAAACCCAATCACGGAGGCATTACCGAGTACCAATAAAATCGGACCTCAAAACGCGACACACAATTTCACTCCGTAATCCAGAAATCAGAGAGAAATTATTTTCATTTGACGTATGGACATCTTGATTGTTTTCGAACCTTTTCAAAATACCGTGTGTGCGAGACTTCAGGAATTGCAGACAAAAATAGTTCAGTAGGTTTCAACTTGTAGTGTAATATTATCTTCACAATTTCTGGAATTATTTCATCCTGGTATATCAGTTTTCCCTTTGGGGCCATTTCTCCTAAGAATATCACACTGTCTGTTCTCCGAGTAATAGTAATTGTCACACTATGAACGCCATTATACCTCTTCCAAGTTCGCTTACAGTGAAACCTGTTCCCACGATTGGTCAAGGCATGTCTCACCTGTGTGAGACGACCGGTCTTTGTATCTTCATTGCCTACGCTGCGAAATATTCGATTTCCACTAAGTCCAAATCACCTGTGCCATTAAATGTTTGTCGGCCGTAATCAATCGCCGGAGACGGGTTTATTAACGTTAAGTGTGAAGGAAGAATCTAATTTACTAAGCATTCAAAGTCCAATTATCCCAAATCAAAGACATTTTAGAGTTGACTGGGATGATGGAATGATTGGTGGTTGTTATGGGTCTGGATGGAATTGAGGTTGAATGAGATGAAGGGCGAGTGAAGTAAGATAGAGTGGAGAAAGAATTATGAAGGGGCAGTGGCATATGTTAGAGGTTATGGTCAGCCGTGAGTGATTGAAATGGATGAATTGTGCAAATGGAGGGAATGTGAATGGAGACCGGTGGTTGGTCGTTCAAGGCGGGGTCCGACGAACGGAGTCTGGCAATTGTTCCACAGGATGAAGAAGAAAAGAAGGAAGAGAGAGGAAGGGAAAAAGTGAAATGAAGAAAGGCATTATTTTGTGAAAAAGATGCTGAGGAAGAGATGAAAGAAGAAGTACGTAAGTATAGAAGGGTCTTCTTGAGTTGTCTATTCTATATAGTCCTTCCCAAGCCCATGCCAACTAGACCGGCTCTAACGCCTAACTTGAAAGCTTTTAAATTGGCCTCGGAATCTCTTTTCCCTTTTGGGTTGAGATGAGGCAAAAGGGTTGTGCCTCTACGGAAAGAGTAGTACCCCCACTTTGTGTGTTATTCTTTCCCCGATTTTCTGCCAAGATAAAGACTCCAGGAAAATTGTAGTAGTATAGTTTCTATTTCTGGAGAAAATAGAGTCAGATAAGATAAGATTTGTCCGGGAGAGTTAGCGGGTTCGGACGGCGGGTTTTGGCTTTGGCTACGGCCCGTGCTGTACCATACATACACGGTTGAAGTCTGGAGTCCCTCAAAGCATCATCATTACAGAGATGAAGTTACGTACAGGTCTTGGCTACCCGGATGTCCTGACTGGGTTCCCCGTATTGGGTTAGCCGGGTTTTTGGCGGAAAAGTGAAGGTGGGGATGAAATGGGTAATGATGAGAGATGATGATGTCGGCGGAGGGCATTAGTATGGGCTGGAGCACAGAAACAGACTCCAAGGATAGAGTCTGTACGCCCAGAAAGGAAACTGGGAACCGGAGGAGTAGTAGTTATAAATCCTGAGCGGGAGAGAGAGTTATGGCCACCGACTCGACATATCGTTGTTCATGGGGAATCATTTGTATTAATTTTACCGATCTATCGAAGCGATGTAAGTCCCTGGAATCCATTTCAAGATGTGCTTCCTTCTCTCTCTCAAAGAAGAACAAAAAAAATAGAGAGAGAGAGAGAGAGAGAGAGAGAGAGAATAGAATAGAAGAAGGGAAAAGTAGACGGAGAAGGAGAAGAGAATCGAGTCTCGTTATAGAAAAATATTATCTCAGATACGCCACAATCTATTGGCTCGTTCGACTCGACATTTCCGACGCGGATATATGCCTCCATTGTGGGGAAAAGGCATGGGAAGAAAGTCCGACGACATGTTATGAAACTACTACTACACCTACGACTACACACTCCATATTTCCACGGCTTTCCCACTTTCTCTTTTTATTACACACAAACTCTCCAACCTCACTTTCTTCATCTCATCTCATCCGATCCGTCCACTTCTTTTCTTCCAAAATTTTGTCTCTCTGTCCTTCTCCGACAATAGTTTCCCGATATGATGAGTCTTTCCCCTGTCGAATCTGTCTGTCTCTACTCAAACTGTGTGCATTTTTATGTCCATTCGTCCACTCACATTCATAACACCTCATCCCATAAAAACTCCATTCTTCCCTTCAATCTCATCCAAACTGACTCATGCAGCAACAGTCCTTTACAGCGTAGTCGCTTATTACATCACTACGGGTTCAATCCTTCAGGCACACAATGTATCGTATTTGTTTGAGAAGGTTTTCTCAACTCCAGTTTACTCCCACTACTAGGTGAACATTCCCTAGTCAGATTAGGAAGCCAATCTAATCTCATCTCGTAGTACTACATGATGCTGATTGAATATGGCCATGTCTTAGCATCGAATGTGGATTCAGACCAGGCTTTTTTACCCGTACAACAATGAACCTCCCACAGTCGACACGTCATCATGTCATGTTTTGTCACTTTTTCTCAACCATTAGTCAAGTTTGGTAGTTACAATACAACCACCTTCGGCTTAACGATTTCACACAAATAGAAATCTAAATCGGGTAAAGCGTCATGGCCAGCTAGGAAAGAGTGAAAGAGAAAGGAGAAAAAAAAACCGTGTTAATGATAGGGTGAGTTTAGTTAGCTCATAATGGTTCCTTAGTTTTCTGTGTGGTCACAGTTGCCCACATATTTGCGGAATCATTCTTCGGGTCTCCCATCGTTGTCCAGGAGTCAGCTGGACGACCATTCCATCGCCCAAAATAATATTATGAGACCTTAGCGCTACATACCATACACAGTGTATAGAAGTAGACCCATTGGACATTGGACATGATATTTCTTTACCCGACACCCGAGTCTGAGGCCTGAGTCAGAAGTCATTACATCCACCTGTGTCCACTTCATATATAGCACTTTATTCTGCTAAGATCACACCATCATGGTCCTGAATGGCCCTGGCAATATGTGACGCTTCCTTTTGCCTCTTTCTATTTTTTTGGACACCATCACACACATACTGATATGGCCAACCATTCCAATAAAACTCCTCCCTGTCGGATCCTCTTTAATCCAAAAAGGCTCGGCCTTCTGCTGTTTCTTCGATATCTCCAACACAAAAAAAGACTCATCTTCTTACTATACTTATGACCAACCCAAACTGCCTCACAAAATCACAAATTATGACTCTCTAACATTTCTTTTCAAATGTCCCTCCTTCGCTGAGAACTTCATTACTCCTTATATCATTTTTTCCCTGGTCACCACAATCAACCAGTCACCATGACTTGACGCTCTGGCATCACCAGTCAACCCAACTCTCATTCTTTCTCTTTTCATTCCACCGCTATCATCAAATTCTTTTCTTTCATGAAATTTTATTTTTAAACAGACCATCCATTGGTTAATCGTTTTTATTACTCTCGGGCAGTGTGGAGGGACAAAATTGATGGTCATCATGTGCGACAGCCGTCTACTAAAGGGGTAACTTTGACGGCTCTATTATAGTCCGTCCAATCCACATGCATAATAAGCAGGATATGACTGTATGAATAGGAATGGTTTGCTACTCCACTCCACATTGCTATGAGATTGCATAAACAAATAAAAGAATTACAGGAATTAGCCGCCCATTGTTATAAATGGGAGTGAATAATTACATCTACGTGTCACGACGCATCATTCGACGTAACGGAACTAAGGATAGCCACAATGAACTAATATAAGTATGCGAAGTCATAATTATTGGCAGCAAATCCACCTTATTGAAGTATAATGGTGAAGTTACACCTTCCTACGACTGCGCCATGGTTAAATCTCTCGTCGATGTTTTAAAATACCGAGTGGATTCTTCCCTAACACAAATCGCAATCGAATTTACACTCAATGAAATCCATACGTATAAGTTTCTTTTATAGTGTGAGCCAAGTAGTTCTGTATTGGAAGGCTTTACGGGTTACCTTTAATAGGTAACGTCTGTTTTACGGTCAAGTGAAATGTATCATAAAGTATTCATCATGATTTAATTAGAAAGGTTGATGATATTGTAAAATGTGTGAGTACAGGTATTTCGAACGGATCGGTTGACGGGCTCCTTAGAAAGGAAGCCAGCCGAGTATTACAGGTGTCCATTTCCAAGCTAATTTCAAAGAATGAAGAATCTTCGGGACGAGACTGCTTGGCGCTCTAGCCTGTTTTCTAGCCTTTCCACTTGACTGGATAGACATTACATTGAATGGGATAGCTCTGTCCATCCATCCTTGGTAGAAATGAGTGAATGAACGAAGGAATGAATGAATAAAATTTCGGCAGTAATGGATGTCAGGTGGGTCTCCGATGTTATTGTGTCGCGTCTCCCAGGACAGTATAGTCGAATTTGACAGTGATCGGGTTTCCTTACCTTAACTTGGACCCACCTTCTTCCGTTTCATTCATAAAATCCTGAGCTCTGTGATTGTAGTAGTGTTTGTGGAAACCGACTTTACAAGTACTTGACCCCATGAACTCAAACTTCATTACCTCTGGACCTGATAAATACTACGAGCCCACTACGGATACCTGTATATGCTACACCATCGTCCAGGTCGGTTCATTCAAAATTCCCAACGACTTGAGTCCAGGACCACTTGTCCCATTCAGAAATGTGTGGACAACAAAGGATTTTCCTTCCATTTACTACCAAAATACAACTAAAGTCATTCAGTCACAAAATAAAGTCAAGTCGATCACATCCGTTCAATTCAAACTCTATCGACTTGTATTTCTATGGATATAAGGCTTAACGCATCACAATGACATTAAGTCTAGTTCTGGGTGACAAAGGGTAGTCAGTTCCTTTCATTCATTAGTATTCAAAAAGATGGTGTATTACTATAATTATATAGTGTGACAAGAAATAATGTTGCTTTCAGAATTTCTGTGGTTGCCAAACTTGAGACAAAATGATCCGGAAATTCTGGATTTTAATTTAAATGATCGAAATGTTTTTGGCTACTTGTGTTTGAATAAATCCGACGCTTGCGCGGTGACTTTGCCGTTTATTTGATTGAACTACAAAATCGACAGAACCAGGCATCCCGCAATTGTTCCAATCACATTTTCTGATTTCGATGATAGTCTAAGCCGATGATATTATCCTTGTGGGTTGACCTTGCTTATTTTGACTATATTCTCAGCTCGTTGTCTGACAAATGAGCTTTTGAGTTATCCGAGTTGATTATCCCAAAGAAATATGCTAGGCTGGAGGCTCACCAAGCTTAAAGAGAAGTTCATTGAAAATTTGGAAGGTCGTGGAGTTGAGGAATACATAGGGCTCCTCACTGACGATCGTAAACTAAGTGTGTGAGTGAAGTTGTAAAATAAAAGAGCGGTCCCATTGAAACTAGATGGCTAGTATAATTGACCACCATAAAGAAAGTAGTGAGAAGCTGTAAAAGGGTCACTTTTTGAGAGCCCGTCGTAGTACGCCAACTCAAAGGTGTTCCCAGGTGAGTGAAGTTTTCAAAGAGACTTCATTCATGCGAGAAGAAATTACATTTTGACTCCTATCATTGTACAACTATGAATAAGTCACAAGACGTTTGAGTTTCCTAAACTGTAAGACTAAATAACACCGGATATGAGACCCTTAGCAAACGGCGACAATGAGCAGGAAGCCTCTTCACCGCCATAATACATTCCATTCACAAATAGCAAGTAACATAGGTTTTATTCAGTTTCACTCAAACGACCAAATAACGTTTTATGTTTTGATGAACCTGACAGTTCAGGGGACATTTGAAAGACTAAGTTCTTCAAAATTCGATTTTCGGAATAATGATTTCATTATTCGGAAAAATAACTGAATTCCTGTGTCAGTCGTGGAATATACCGGGCTTTGCATGAAAAGCATGAAGTAATAATGGCGAATTTTAAAACCCTCCCTCAAGTAGCACTCCTAACTTAAATAATCTTTCAGTCCTGAATAAACGTGATTTTGTCGATAATACACTAACACACAGTATTCTCATCACTTCTGACTAGTTCTGACCCGTCAAATCTTCAAAAGGAACAACGAATTGACATACGAAAAGTTAGCGTAGAGGCCAAAGTCTGGTTTATCTTGCTGGCTCATTCAATGCCTTCTGAATGGCAACTGCAAATCGCCTAGTCTTCTTTAATGAAAGAGAATCGGGTCAGAAAACGACCAAAACTTCGAATATAAGTGCTGGTCCATCTCACAGTGACTTAATAAACACAATTTAACAGTTTTCTGAAAAAGTTTTTTTTCTGAAATTTTGGGTTGAAACCACATTTTGCCCAAAACGTTGCTCCAAACACATATTTCCAATGCTAAGATTTCGAGAACAAAGTGTCTCGGAGGGTATGTGCTTCGCAGAATCCACATTAACCGCCGGATATGTCTTGTGTATTTCTAGCGGCCAAACCGTTATCATTTTCGGATTGGAACCTTCACTAAAGTTGTTCAAGAGCGCCAGCATATATCATAAATCCAACCAACTCGGACAGGGGGCAGTATGACCATATCCAATCCAAACTCCCATTCCTTTTGAATTTCGTCAAATTCATTTTAAAATTCATAGTTGAATTTAAATATTTTATTTGGGGTTTACATGTGATGTCGTGATGCGTCGATTTTTGACTAATAATATATTATTACAGGTATGGATTGATGAGTTGACATAGTTTGGCCAGGCATGACATTGTGAAAGGTGTTGAATTCTGGTAGAAGTGAGCGGTGCCAAGCAGTCTGGTGGTTCGGTCAGTCTTTTGTGATGGTCTCGGTACGAGGAAAGACCCCAAAAAGTATTAAAGACAAAACGAGACGACGAGTTGAGTCTGGGGATTTTACGGGAAAACGGAAATGTGGCCCAGTTAGGAGCCCACAGTACTACACGTTCACGTCCGTCTCTATAACACTTGAATTTAGTTGCCTTTAGTGAACCTTCACACCTTCAACAATAATGCCCTAAAACGGTTTACGAAAATCCTCTGAATGCTACTACAAAGTCCTATTTCCTGTCTATTTTCAATTCATTCAACAGTCATAAAGTCATTCATGGACCTTCTTTTCCAAAACTCCTTTTCAAAATCCCTCCATAACAATAACAACACGGCCGGTCTCATACTCCAGAACCAAAGTCTGACTAATCGTCCTCCTAAATAAGTGCCTCTCTGACACTGAGCCAGCATATTATTTTATTATGAAGAAAACTAGTCGTACAGTTTTCATATTTATTATTTTCATACCCTCCGCTTCCCCATCCTATCCATCCCTTTCTTCCGACACAATTTATTAGCTCTCTAATCCAGTTAACAATTCTACGAGCAGGATCCTTGCGTCGTTCAAACATCAAAAGTTGGACAGCACTTTGCCCAAAGTATACTTCATTATAGTTTGTAATAATGCAAGCGGTATGCCTCATCAAACACGTTCCTACAAAACAAAATTGTCGAGTGTTTTATGTCTCAGTAGTGTCCAACTATTTCCACAGAAAGTACTGGGCTTTCAAACTCAAACGTGAGTTTGAGTACCGGCCTCTGAGATAATACAAAATAATGATGCTCAAGTATCACTTGCAAATAAAAGGGTCCTATGTATTTCGGATCGTTACAAAGTCATGCTCTTATTATAAATTCTGAAATTCATGTGTCGAGGCCTTACTGAACCGAATACTTTGAAACGGTTTCCGAATGAGGTTCGAGATGAAAAGTAAGAATCAGATCCGTGTCCCCATCTGCCTCCAGAGAGTTTTTAAAGAATAATTTGTCAAGTTGTTTCTAGTCGATATTTTATGGACTTAGCAATGCCGAATATTGACAGCAGCGTAAATCGAAATTATTAATAAAGGGAATTAACAAAATACGCCCCAAACTATTCTATTGCTGTGTAGAATCAACAAAAATTTCACCGATAATTTTTTAAATATCAAACTTTTCTTATGAGAATTAAAGCGATAATCTGAAATTAACTCTTTTATACATCTAAAATCTTAAATATTATACGACTATCAAATAATCCTGTAAGTATATATTTCGTCTTCAAATTTTCCTATCATAAATTGGATTGCTAAATTAGCAAATCGAAGTGCCTGAGATCGTGGGACTCATAATCCCTGAATCGACTTGGTCTACGACAAAATATAATGGCTAAAATCCTGCACTTTTTGAAATGAACTTGTCGAGAAGTGGAGATGAGATGAAAAGAGGGTTTGAGATTGCATCACCCTGGCTCCGCTCTACTCGTCTAACTCCTTTACCAAAATTAATGTGTGGCTAATGCCGTTGTTTACAAGAGTTTAGACGAGTAGAAGGACCAGGTATTCATTCGTCCCGGAGCCCGGATTTTCGGGTACATAAGGCCTTTAGAAGGTATGGAAAGGATTTCCTAATTAGAGCTTTCTCTGTATTGTAGGAGGAGAAAGCACAGAGAAAGCAGACGGAGAGTGATTTTGTGAGTGAAAGTCGTGCGGAGTTGAGGGGTTTTGAGAGCCTGCCTTTCGAGAATACTACTCTATCCATGTCCATGTTCTACGTAATGTGTATGTAGTTCTAGTCCACATCGTCGCGTCGTCTCTGGGCTCTGGCTAATGTAAAATGATACAGATTTGCATAGAGAGATCCTTTTCTGTATGGCTATGTAGCCTTCCCGGACTTTCCCTCTAGGCCTGTGTTTGTGTATGCACATGAGACAAATGAGTCTCAAGTTCTCAGCAGTTTGTATAAATAGGGACAATCCATCATGGAGAAGTCTGGAATATTTCCTATTACTAGTTAGACACAACACAAACAGGGACGAATGACGACGACGATGACTACTACTACATCCAGTTGGCAAAACTGAGTCTTAGGCACCCGGGTTTTGAGGAACAGCAAGCATTTGTACAAATAGACGTTTTCTCGACAAATCCCAACCCTCATCATCATTTTTTCTCGCCCAATCTCATCTCCACACCCATTCTCATTTTCCTTCCAGAAACCTTCCACGTTTCGCAATTCTCTACGTCTCAAACAACCTTAAGCCTTGGAAAACCTACTATTTCAATCATAAGTATCAAGTATGCACTAGATGCAGTCAAATCACTCATTTTAATAGGTCTAAAGACTAAATCGGGCTTTTGGGCGCGAGGACTACTACTGGGACCGAATAACCAAGCTAGAAGGTTTAGGAGAGACTAATTCGTTAGGCTACTACTATATACATAGGTAACCCCATGCCCGTTAATTCCTTTTGAAACATTTGTGTAATGTCTTCTTCGAATCATCATGACCTTAGCATTTTTAAACTGGCGCTTGCATTCCGTTGAGGACGTATCGTTTCAGTTTTACTTTTAAAAGAGGACCTAACAAAAAGCCATTTCGTCATTATTTAACACGTGTCAATATTCCGCGTTTGATGGGACCGACGGTGTTACAGTAGGTTTCGTCAACTCTTTGGTGGGACAGGGTGCCCGAACAAATTCCAGAGAAGATGACAATTAGGACCTAGGACATAGTATTAATACAAATTTCAGATCTGTTCGGTTCTAGAACCTTATTATATTTCATAAAGGGTAATTCGATTCTTTCCGTTAGAGCTGCATAGCCGTCTTAAGTGTTTATTATTACAAACCTACCTTGTAAAATGACTTTATCCTAGATAATTGAAATTGAAAAGTTTAATAAATCAACTAAAATAGAAGTACCTTCTGTGCTCAAGTAACCTCCCCAAAAAAGAAATGAAAAGTAGGAAGACAAAAGAAGCTGTACCCAAGGAGAGAAAACTTGGGAGAATTATTATTCAATGAAATTAGTCATCATTATGGAAAATGACTACAGGGAAAGCTGGGGCCTAAATATTAGAGCCCTCCCAACCCATTTTCACTTTTTTTCCTGCAGCTGCTCCCACTCATTTTTCTCCTTATGCATATCAGCATTACATTACTCAATTTTTTGAGCAGAAGAATAACACATGCCATACATACATCCACATTACAAAGTTTCAATTTTCTCATCTCCTTCAAAAACTTCTCGAGCCACACTCGAAACGTACTCCAAGATGTATTTACGAATCTAATGCTATATTATTTTCTTGCTCCTTGCCACCAATTCTCAATTTTGTTCAATAAACCGTGTTATTAGACTACTTATCTGGATTTAAGTGTAGCAGGGTACAGCTTCGGATCTAAAATTCAGATTGACCAGAAACTAAATTGAAGTCGAAATTACATTCCGGGTCTTAAACACGAATGTGAAAGTCTTATCGCATATAAAAATATTTGTGCAAAAACTATTACAAGCCATGCATTTCTACATTAGCGTTGCTGTAGTACATCCTACCCGCTAGCTACAGTGAGAATATTTTAAACGATTGTGGTGATAGCTAAACACTTTCTCTGCCAATGGAATATTTATATTCGAAACCAAAATAATTAGAATACAAAAGATTTGCCATGATGGTTTAAACCTGATTTTAAGTATTAGTTTATACATTCGATTACGGTCCATTGTTGGATGTCTGTCAGTCTGAAGAAATCTATGAAATTAAATATGTGTATGAGAATTTAAATTAGAAAAATTAATGGGGAACTGAGGGGAAGGGAAGGTATGGAATGCCCTGACGTGATCGATCATCGCCAATGAGTTTTGTCTTCATTCTAAAGATGGGGGAATGAGTCTTTGTTGGACTCTAATCTGCTTGACAAATTGTACGGCCAAGAAGTGGCCGTCATCAAATGAGGAATGAGGTGAAGTTGACAAAAGATTAAGGATGGAAGTTTTGGGGACTTGGGTCCTACTATGGAACGCCGTGGGGCTCTTACCCATGCATTCTCTGTAATTGTACGGACTACTGCTTCAAGCGACCCAAAGCTTTTTCATTGCCATTATTAACTAGAACCGCTACTGGTATTTACCGAACAGAGTGCTTTTGAATTAACCAGAGTCATAATCATTTATATATTGCCTTCCAGTATATTTACAGCTCATTTCTATCTGCAATTTAGATTTTTGTAATTGTACTCTACCTTTCTGACGTCATTCGCATCTGGAACGCTGTCCAATAGCATGAACTATGCTAAAATTGGAGGAATTGATCATCAAAGGCTAATAATTTACATAGACATAATGTCATCATATTCGATACAATTTCATAATAACCTTTTGCTTTGAAAACAAAGGTATTTCCACGTTGGTGTAACTCTGTAAAAATCAAGGAATACAACCCCGTGTGGTCTGAAACTACACAGCAACTGCAACACATAATTCAGTTCAATATATAACTTTTTGAAAACAGAGAAATCTAGTGACATATTCAAGTATTTCTGAGTCGAGTGTACTTAAGTATCCTTTTTAACGTACGATTGTTTTCTAAAATTTAGAAAAAGAATTAATTTTAATCTGACATTTCTTTTATGAAAAAATGGGTCGGACACAAAAATCTCCACAATGTTCACCAGACTTCTCTGTTTGCAAATAGTTATCAATTGTCCGACGATGTTGAGCAGTTACTGAGGAGTTACAAAGAACTGAAGCTTGGACTCTAGCCTTAAGATCGTACGTAAACACTATATTCTTAACTTGTACATATGACTTATTCATAGTAAAATATAGTATGTATGTCTCCGAATATGATTATCTCTTATATTATCTACCTAAGAAATGACTTGAGCCACAAAACAAGGCTTGAAGCCGAAGTAGTATATTATGCTCAAAGGAAGTAGAATCACCTCCTACCTCAATGAACAGGACTCGTGAAAATAGAGACCATCGTTTGCGTATTATCCGAATATGTAGGTGTGCGTCTAAGCGGAAGTTAACAAACGGTTTACCATCTTCAATTGAAAGCTTTTACAGGATCACCTCGGTGACCCACCCAGTCCAGGGTCATTGTGTCATCCGTATTTCTCTACACTTACAAGTTATTATGTTTCATATAATATGAATTATATTTGAATAGAATGTACAGATTGAGAATGTATGAGGATCGTCCTTTAGATATACTAGCAATTAAGCCCGCACGTGGCGGGCAAATTATGGACCCACCCTCGAAAAGATTAAGGAAAATAACTTACATTTTCAGTTCAGTTGATTTTGATCGAAAAATTCATCACACAAAGACTTTCAATTTCAACAATTCAATTCAAATCAAAATTTTTTTTCCGCCAACCTATCCACGCGGGACATACTCTATATAGCCAAACTCGCCAATTTCAAACAGAGAACAGAAATGGCGCTCAGTCTGTGTTTCAAAAATTCATAGTATCCTATTGATGGTATTTTGAAAGAAAATTGCCGAAGTCGGTGTTCGGCAGCGCAGCGCCCAGAACCATTTACCAAACTCGACGCACTCAACGCTTTTCAGCCTCTGAGGAGACGCATTGTGTTCAAGAATTCAACCCTTAGTCCTTAGTATTATTATAGGTTGACTCATTCGGCACAGCTCGCTGTTTTGTGGTTATGATTGCAATTTGAAAGCTCTTTGTTGTAACAATGTGTTTTGAGGCAGGATTTGATCTGGTAAGTCAGCATTAATATCAAGATTTAAAATTACATTTCTACATGATTTCTGTGTAGACGGACCGTTTCGTCAGTTTATATGTTGCATCCTCTGATTTCGAGGCGTGCATGAACAAATTCACGACATTTTAAACATCCACTTGTATTTTAAGTACAATTTGAGAGCCCAATTTTACGACTCTTTAATTTCGAAGGACCTAAAACGGCATAAAAGAATGACAATGGGAGTTGAGCTCGAACGACGGCCAATTATTATGAAAGAGGGTGTGGTGGAGTTCAGAAGAGGCGGGTATTCGATGAGAAGATAACTGTGAGTTAGTAGATGAGTGTTTTATGGGGAAGGATGTCAGTCATGGATAGAGGGCAATAATAATTTGTGTGCGGGATACGCGTGACCATGTCTGTGGCGTCGTTTGAAGATCGAAAGACATACTCGACGTGCTACTGGGGAACAAAAGAATGCCTATGTAATGGAGAGATTGGAATTGGAGTCATGAAGGAGATTTTGAGCAGATTGACATTCCTGATAAAGGTTACTACATTTACGGAGTAAAGGGTTGAACATATAGCTCGGAGACTCGGGACTATCAGAGTACAGATAGAGAGAGAAAACAGGACACTAAAACCCCGCTATTCAGGATTAAACGGATGATAAGAGCCCATTTGGAACACCGCAAACAATCTCATTATGGAGATATGACCGACTCTCGAAACTCCATTTTCCAGCCCACACCCGCGTCCTTCCTTGCAATTAGGCTTATCTCGTTTACTGCTCCACATCTACTTTCAATGGGCTCTTTTATCTAGTCCTTTTGCAACTAAAACCAGCACAACCGGAGGAGGACACCTTCGGTTGCGACCATCAAAAGCCTGCTACGAAATTTGCCAGCTTTACAATTCCCTATTCATGGAGTTACAAAAAAAATCTTCCAATAATAAAATGTCCAAAAGACCAAGTCGGCACGAGTGAATCCATCGTTTCATTCATTCACTGCCAAAGGAAACGCAATTCGTTTAAGTATATACATCTTCTCCTATGGGCTTTTCTTACTATATTCTTGCTGAATGATGTTCCACACGATCTTACAAAAATTCTTCAAAGGACATCTTCCAAAATAAAGGACAGCCATCTGGTCCAGAAGGACTGACTAAAAACAGCAAAGTCAACGATCCCGATCGATTCAAAGAGGACTAAATGTGACAGAGAAACATAACACCTTTGAACATTTAGCGGCCAAAAGAATACAACAACTTTCTGGTTGAGTTCATTCCTAAACATCCAATCAATTGACACGCTTTCAGCCTTCTTTCGTTCCCCCTCCTCTCTATTGGTTAGCAAAAGTTAATACATATATATTTTCCCTTATTTTTATATACCATTCTTCCTCAATGGCATACTTGAATTGTTCCCTCTTACTTAGACGACTTGAAAGATTTTAAGATTCTAAGATTCATGGAAACCCATTCAGAAGAATAATTCAATGACTCAAACGTAAATTACCCATTGATGTGTATTGAGTATAGTTTCTGGATTCTACTCGCTACTGATACTCTAACACCTCAGGGATGTGCACACAATTCTTTTCATATAAAGTAATCCTGAACGCTTAAATAAGAACAGCTAGGAGACACACTTTATTACTCTTAATTGGCGTGGAGGAATTAATTAACGTAAGAACCCCTTCATAATTCATGTCTGTCAAAAGGTGCCATTGGAATTCTCGTCTTTCATTTCTCCCTGGGGACAAATCACGTTCAACTTTCCCGTCATCGTCAATCCAAAGTTTGTAGCCGCCGCCATGATCGTTGAAAATTTAAGAGTAAGAGTGGAGCCGGTTTAAAGTTTTTATATGGACAGATTGGTTCGGATGATGAGAATTGAATTGAATGGACGTAATCGGTGGAAGAAAGGAGAGGACTTATGGAATAGAATAGGAAATGGATGGATGATATTATGGGATATGATGGTGAGGATGAAAATGAGCAGCTGATATAATGAGAGGTTCATGAAAAAGTTTAGTGGGATATAATGACATTTTTAGCTGACAATAAGAGCACAAGCCAGGAGCTACTGGAACACAAATAGGGGTTCCAAAAGAAAAGACGTCTCTTGGTTCGAAGTCAAAAGAGCAATTTCACAGTACAACGCTGTTCGGGGCCATTCATGAGGGACAACCGACTGAGTCCGGACAATTCACTAAAAGTCATATTATCCTCATTCAGTGTCAAACTTCTCATGGGCAGTCAGAATCAGAATTTTTCCTTGACACTAAAAGTGTCATTCCACGCATCCATAGGTAAATACAGTGCCCAGAGCTCCAATTCATGAGTGAGTTCATTCGAGCGGTAAAGTGAATGAAGGCCTCTTAGGCACGCACGGAACAATCAAACTCCATTCAAACTTTCTTTTGCACAAAAATTACATTATTCCTATACCATAATTTCATTTCAGTACATAGCCGGAGGGGAAAATTTGTTAGCTAAACCTTGACTCCAAATTAAACAACCTTATCAATCGAATCATTCTAAATCATTCAATGTCCAGTATAAAGCTAGACTTTTTAAAATCTACCTCTATATTGCTTTCCTTTTCAATTTGACTGTGTGCAAAAATAAAACAAATAACTAGATACGCATTTGATTCCAGGTAAAATTGGAAATATACTAGGAAATATTTCAAAAATATAAAATCCCGTCTAAGTTTTGGATTCTAGTTTAAGAGTTACAAGTCTAGTAGCCCGCAAGCTATTTGAGTTGTTGTGAATTCGGACGAGAGATTTTTTATGAATTCGGAGTGCGGAAAAGTTGGTTGGTAATAGTGGAAGGCGAAAAGTAAGTGGGAAAGATAAAATGAAAAGACAGGGTGAGAGCGGATTTTGACGAAAGATGAGTGTTGGATGGCATGAGAAGAGTTTGAAAAAGTTTTTCAAAAGAAAGGACACAAGACAGGAATGAGTTTAGGACGAAAATGGACGTTAAATGGAGTGGATCAAAAGGTTGGGCAGAGTCGGAGCCAAGTCCTGAGTCCTGACTACACATAATAAAATGTACCCGATCTATGTGCGGGATAAGGAAGAAAGCTAGTAAATAGAAAAATGCCATCAAATTCAATGAATTACACGCATGGTGTTCCTCTAAAAGCAAAGGACAGAAATCCTCATAAAAATACTATGAAATGGAATAAATAAACAGGGAGAACAAAAGTGGGTACGTGATTTGGTCCCAAGTTGGATGGATCAACCAAATACTGTCCTTGTCTTCTCATCTCTCACCTCTCAGACTCCAATACCTTTTCAAATCTACACGATCCTTCTCCATCACTCATTTCCAAAACACCAACCTCGGAGTCATTCAGTCAATACGATATGAATTACAATTAAATCCCTATTTTGTCCGTCCTTCGTCACCATTACCATTACTCTATTTCTATTACACTTTTCACCCACCGATCACCTCAGGCTTTGGTTTCCTTTATCAATTAATTCATTCCCAATTCCCATGCTTGGGGATACAAAATTAACTTTTGCCGGATGAATTACAAGATAAAAGTCCAAGTTTGGGTTTCACCGAAAATTGACTTGAGCACTCTCGTGGGCTTTCCCCAAAATGTACGGACCAAACTTCTGGAATATCACGTTGGGGGAGTCCACGACTGCTTTACTGCTTTCCCTTACTTGCTCCATGATCATGTACTACGTGAAAGCCGTGAATGAACTATGACATGAAGTGTGCACGTACTTTCACAATTTAAATTTAGATATTTACCACAATAGATAGGTCATTACATTTTACAGATATTAATAACTATATGCTACTCAAATCTACTATTGCTCTAATACGATATTCCTATCTGGATATTTAGGTAATGCATTAGACGGTCTATACCCGTGCGCTCGCTCCGCCATGCAGCCAATCCAGGATGAGTCGCGGAAGATCTAAGATACACATTTTGTCCAGAATATAAAAGATTTAGGGAACTAATCCACCTTAAAATCGGCGTAACGGCAACGGCGCTGACAAGCGTTTGAGTGAGATCCGGCATGGGAGGACCATTTAAATACAGATTCTTCAACGCTCTTTTGACAGAAATAGCTTCGTTTCGAAAAATCCAGCTTTGTTATTTGTCATGCATTTTTTTAGATATAAAAAAGAAAAAATACTGGTGTGTTTCGACTGAACCTGATACATGTGTGTAACTTTACTATAGATCCGAGGTGACCCAACCAGAACACAACCGGAATATCTAAATCGCTGACTAATGTAGTACGGCTGGATTTCCATGCCGCTACACTACGATGGCTTGTGTGAATATTATTTGGGGAAAGATATAAAGTTTTGAGAAAGTCGATTTTCCATTCAAATTGAAATATCGCAGATTATTTCCTCGAAATGAGTTGCCAGTGAAAAATCGATTTTCTTCAAGCCGGTCGTATCAATTAATAAAAAAGGAAAAGAGACGGCATCACTGGATTCTTAGAAAAAAAATATTTATACGTACGTGTATCCGTCAGATAGCATGGGAGATCTCTATCTGTCGAGAAACCTTTGATAAATCCGTCTCTTAACTTCCCATGCCGATTTTCATTTAGGCGCTCGTCAGCACCGCTAGGGTATCGGATTTTCAAGCGAAATAGATCCGAAGATCCTCTATAAGATTCTCTACAAAGTACGTATTAAAATACATTCGTCCCCTGGTTGCCCTGTAAGAAGGAGCAAAAGAATATGGACCACCCTGTACAATCAATGGGCATGTACAGGGTGACTAATATGTATTGTCGTCATCGTATCTCAGGATACAACCAAGTGGGATAGCTCGTTGGAAAGATCAGCTCAAATGGGATCTCAGACACCGTATTCCAACTCATAGTTTGTAAACGTGTTCGCGCTCAGCGCGCGAGTGAAAACAGAAAAGAATCGGATTATTTTATTTTACTTTTTCGAGCCGTTTGTTCATGTTTTCGGCCTGAAAAGCCGTGAAAACTTCAAAATCTCAAAAAATTAACTTCACTGTCACATTCCCTAGTGTTTCATAAAAATTTTAAATCATGGGACGACAATTTCTGATCAAGTTGGTTTAACCTCAAAGTCTCACTTTCCTTGAAAATGCACGATTTCTGTTAAAAAATGAGAGGATAGATTTATCCTCTCATTTTCATTTCTCATTTTTGTCTCTCACCAACCCTCTCAGAAATTGTGGACCCTTTGCATAAAATATTCATGAAAGACATTGGAATGTGGGTAAAGTTATTTTTCGAGATAGATGTGAAGTTTTCATAGCTTTTCAGGCCGAAAAGCATGGGAAATCGGTTCCAAAACGCCAAAAACGTGATTTGTTTTTTCACGAACGCGCTTTTAGACGGATTTGGAATGTGGTGTCTGAGATCCTATTTGAGCTGACCTTTCCAACGAGCTATCCTACTTGGTTATGAAGCTGTCGTAGAACCTGAGTTAGTCACCATGTACATACGTCCTTGCATGTCTAAGTTGACTTGAATGACATTATAAAAACAAACTTCTTCAAATCAGTTTATCGTAGTTTGCTTGACTAAATTCAAAAATTAACCAGGGAAGAATTGAATACACGAATTGAATAGAATTTGTTTCTTATAGAATAGAAATGAATTCCATCCAGCCTAACCCGAAAGTTGTGGGAATGTAGGACATCTGTACCCGACTCTCGTGAACTCCAGCTGAGTTCCCTAAATTCAACCCAGTAAATAAAGGTTGAGTCTGAGCCGTGCAGATGGGAGTTGAGTTTTCCTTGCATTGGTTTGGTTTTTAAGAGAACAGGGCTGAATTTTCAAAATCGGGCGCTCGGACAAGGCTGCATCAGAGACCAGGCAGTAATAGAGCTCGGACTGTATTTGCTAATCAAAAATTGTTGTGGAAACATTAATGTACAGGGTTGGGAATACATGAGAGAAAAGCGGGGCCGCGTTGTATTCGAAACATGGTTATTATGGACCCCGGGCTCTACTACAGAATTTACGGTAGCCCGTAAGAAAAAGTACTTTGTTCATTCGTCATTTGACTCATCCAGAGCAAATATACGTTTGGTTTTGACCTTCTCGGTTAGCATGGGCCAACATCGTCAGATTGCTCGATAAACGTCCCGTGCTAACCATACTTAAAAATGTAAACAATTTTCCAACAATAGCGGTTCAGTGCGAGGGACGAAGACTGACCCTGAGGCGGTCATACTACCAAACAAGTGTAGCTGTCCTGGATACATCAACTGTTCGAGGAATTTTGGCCGCTACATTTTTTGAATATGAGATTTTAAAATTCAGACCAGAATTAAATCTTCAACTCAATACGACTCCGACTCCGCACATTCTAGGGAGTCATGGATTTTATAGCCTAAAGACGAAAAAATAAAAGTGATCTTTACATTTCGAATATAATTACTCTTTTTATGTCCAGGATTTAAATACACATAGTAATTGACATTCGAAATGTGAGTAATTAGATTTGCTAATGGCTCGCAGCTATAATTCATTAATTTTCTTTAATGTATTATAGTTGACTTGGTAAGACATAATCGCCTTGACATTCCTGGAGATTGGGTCGTGTCTCGACTGACCGAGGGATGATACCCCTAGAAGCAGGAAGAAAATCCGGTGTAGAAAACCCGGCCTGATGCAAGCACCGGACATTGTCGGTCGGTCCGAGGGAATCGACCTTTCCATAAAGGGAAATGATAAGACTGTTGATGGTTTGACGATTCATTAAACTGCAGAGAAAAATTAACAAAATCAATTAATTATTGACAAAATGGTCAGTCATTAGAGGATTTTTCGTGTAGAATTTGTTAAACTAATAAACCAAACGTATTTCAGTGCAATGGCAAAACCTGTCATTGTTACGTACTCTCGCATTTTGTCAAATAACCTAAGCAATGGCACAGGTTATGTTATGGAATTATTGTGGGGTACAAAGTTGTCTTCGCGCAGCGCACCTGAAAAAATTGTAAATTTTGGACGTGCCACTATCCAGTACTGTGGGGACTTAAATCTTCCATAATTTTGAATATAAATCATAGAAAGTTTCCCTAGTTCGTGCAATTTGGTGCGTTTTGACCATTGAGTGAAAGGAAGGGTAGCGACCGCTCACGGCGGCAAAAACGATTTGTGCACTTACTTTTACTCATGAAACGAATGAACAACGAAAGTTAGTGTCTAATTACCGCGGTCAGGAATCAGTGAAAGTAGTGGTCATAAAAGGTCACGATGACTTCAACCGCTATCCCTCGATGTTCGTCCACGAAGCGGACGTCAAATGCCTGTGGGGACAATGGAGAGAATACCTTCATGAAGCGTGAGTCCGTCCTTCGTCTTTGTTTGTGAATGAAGCATTTTTACCGTTTCAAAAATTCATATTTTTAGAAAATTTAAAAAAAAAAGTTATTGAGGTAAAAAGTCAAGTATTTCATATGCCATCGCTATCGTAAAGTTCGTGAAGTGCAAAAGATGTTTTTGATTTCAAGAAAAGCCGTTCCCAGCCCCCTCACGCCTCCCATCCAACCAAGGGAATACAACCGGTGACCGGAAACAAGAAAATAAATGTTTTTTTTTAATCATTACTGATTAACAATTAACATGAACGTATGCCGTCAACGAAGTGCTGGACGGACACCCTAGGATATTTTTTTGGTCGGATAGCTCATAGTTTGCCCAGTGTGGAACATGTATACCAAGATAATTTGACCATTCCCCTGCTAGGTAGGGTCATAGTTTCTATATAAACTCGATTCTGATTGTTTTTTCAAAACTGGAGCCCGGGCACCAGTTTGAACAAATAAACACGAAATGTGAGGTCGTTGTCATGTCGGTCCAGCTGAATGTCACCTACCCTCGCAATGCATATTCTTTTTTTATTTTCGTAATTATCTCGTGTTGCTATGGGCTATGGGCTTCCAGATCTTGGAGACTCAAATTCTGATCAATTCTATCGGCTTTTATTTGTGTGAAGGATTTGACCCTACCTAGTAGGGAAATGGTCAAATTATCTTTATGTATACTATCCTCGCATTTCTTCCAGGTATTTGTTTGTTGTGTCAAGTAGTCAAGTTTTATAATTTATTTTGTTTTATAATGTTAGGTTACGATGTCATGGAAGTAATTGGAAGCGGAGTATTCTCCGAAGTACTTAAATGTGTGAGTCGGGAGTCGGGGAAGTCGTATGCCTGTAAACGTTTGAATCAGAAATTCGGAAGGTAAAGTATTTATTGAATTTTCATGTTTTAAGTAAAATAAGACGGTTCTGGCTGGTGTTACCAAGTAGGTTTACAATATGCTAATGTTTTTGTGCCAATAAACAAATGATTGTGACAAGTTATTCTCTTTGCCATACAGTTTTAAGGAATTGAAGAATTCAGCTGAAGTCGGTTCAGCTAGGATGCTTCCTAGTCATCCAAACGTTCTCAGACTTTGGGAATATTATTTGTAAGCACAATTTTAAGGTATTGATTTGAGTTTATGGCAATAATTGTATTATGGACATTTCCTTCTTCGAACAGCAATAAATTGAACGGACAAGTATTCCTAGTTTTTGAACTCATGGACGGTGATCTGTATGCACTTTTACGGGATAGTAAAGAGTGAGTATTTATTCGAATAATATTTTCGATCTTGCGAGACTTTCGATCTCATTATTTTTCTATTACCCCTACGATAGATTGTTACCGTTTTCGACGACTTGTTCAATAATGCGTCAGATATTTTCTGGCCTTGCTCATATTCACAAATACAAAATATTTCATTGCGATTTGAAGCCAGAAAATGTTCTCCTGAGTTTGGTAAGAAGAATTGTACAATTTATTATTTATTCAAAAGGTGGAAAAGTTTGAATATTTGTTTGATCTTGCAGGATCGTGAAATAGTGAAGATTGCCGATTTCGGATGTGCTAAAAGAATGAGGGACTTACTTCCTTACGAAGGAGTATATGTTGCAACTCGGTGGTACCGCGCTCCAGAGAACATCTTAACCAACGGCTTTTACGGGTTTAAAATTGACATTTGGGCAGTAGGATGCATTTTCTATGAGATTTTGTCGTACGTTCGCCTTGGATACTTTGCCAATATAAATTTTATATACATATATTACCATCGCATTGTTTTGTCATTAGTACTTGATTTTATGTACACCTGACAGGTTGCGGCCACTCTTCCCGGGTGTAGATGAAGAAGATCAATTAAAAAGAATCCACGAAGTGATTGGACGGCCACCTCCAATCGTTCTTCAATACTTTTGTAAATGGTACGTTTATTAAGCGCCTAGACCTAACAGGAATAATAATTTCCATGTTGCTGCATTTTAATTCATATATCATTCCTAGTAACGACGATGAAAAAAAATTACCTCCTTTGACTACCGATCGAGGCGAAAGAGCCATTAGGATGTACGTAATATCTTATTTTATTAATACCAATTAGCTAGTCTGATGCTATTCAGAACCTAACCGTTTGTTTTAAGTAAGGAGAGTCGGTAACTAGTAAACAACCGGAAATAGCCTTTTTTCTTGCCTGGTCGGGCATTCCATGCCAATGTATTACGAAAACCTGGTTTCCCGACCAGGGTTATTTTTGCATAAGACATTTTGGAATTTAACGTTGTCGGGTGGATACCCGCCATGTTTGCTGGATGTTTGCGACAGCCATTGATCTGCAGTTAATGTCGAAGTCATATAGACATTGCCTTTTTTGAGCTTTTTTGCACTTTTTTGTTTGTTTGACTTACCGGCTCTCTTTACTACCCGTCCACCCTCTTTGCAGAACCTTATGTGTGAGTCTTATAGTGCTCCGCATGAATCCGAAGCCGACTACAAGATTCTTATAATCTCTTATTCAGGCTTCCTTGACATTAATTCGATGCACGAATGCGATTCCGGATTCGAATCTTGAATCCGACTCCGAATCCGGCTAATCGATTGAGTCCGAACCTTTTCCGCGAAATCCGGATTCATGCGAAGCACTAGTCTTATTGTCAGAGATACTCTAAGTCGGTTCGACTTAAGATACTTCGAAGTCGTACCTACTGTACCTTCTACCAGTTTTCTTAGTACAGCGCCAAAGAACTTTCTTAGAAATATTGTAGTATTCAACTTACCAAAGACAGAATAGGTTGTGACAATTGTGACATGAACGTGTATATTTATGCTTTCAGTAGACGCTTTAAGTTTTAAAGAAATTGGATACAGGTCATTGTGCGTGACGTCACTCTCACGTAATTCACGTTTAGATGACATTATTGCCGACACTATCTCTTCGTACCGTTAAAATAATCCTCCTTTTCATTTTCAGTACTCTTCGCATCTTCACTCTGGTTAGTTCGGACCAAAAGCTTAAGCTTCTGGTTGAAGCAGAATTGATGTATTAAAAGTAAAGTCTCTAAACAGTAGGGTATTCTTTGAGTAATGATTAGGTCGAGTCCACTGAGAGTCAAAATCGTAATCGGATGTAAACAGAGCACTACTCCCAAATTGTATCGTTTGTAAATATTATAATTTTTGATTAACTCTTTTTTTTTCAGAGGTCATGTTTTGTCGGCTTTGCGAGCCAGGTACGTCTTAAAACACATAAAAACCTTACATTACACCCACTGTGACATTCGTGATGTCTCTCAAAACGATGTCTCGCAATTTTTATTTTATTTTAATCGCAGAACAACCAATGCTCTAGACGCGACGGAGGATTGGGAAGAGTCACTGGCACAAGAAAATAGGCTAGATTCCCTCCTAAGGCAAGTCATTACGAATGGCGACTCTAACTACCTTGATATTTTATCGTTGTTGAAAAATTGTCTTCATTATGATCCGAATTGGCGGCCGACGGCTGAAGAAGCATTGCGTTTTTCTTATTTCAAATCGTCTAATTCACTATAGTTATTTATTATTCTCTGTTGGTTCCCTCCATTCTTGTGTTTCTTATACATATAAAAAGTTGAGTTGGAGTTTTTCGATGTTGTTGCTGGGCATAGTGTTTCACATTATTTGGAATTAGTTATTCGCAATTTTTGAATATTAGTAGGACAAAGCACCACAGTCCTTTGCTAGCATACATTTTAATGTACGCTGGGTCAAGGTTGGAGTTATCATCCAACCACGCCGGCAGACATCTTGGATTGACCACACGCATAAAGATTTTTTTTCACTTCACAACGAGACGACACGAGTTTTTACGAATAACTATATCACCGGGTAGATTCAGTTCATTCGAGTTGAAATATACTAGGACAAAATTTCCTTGGATTTTGAACTCAAACCTATTCAGCAATAGTGTGGGCAGAACGAACTGTACTTCGTGTGAAGTGACGTTAATAAACAAACTGGCATGGCGATTACCTGTCTTTTTTTCGGTTGACCATTTCCGCTAAGCTGACTCTTCCTCGAGTGTCGAGTCCAATCTTCTTGAAATTTTTAATGGTGATTCCCAATAATGTCAGGAGGGACGTCCTACGGAATCACTGCTTAAATCCTAAGGGTTCGACTATAAAAAAATAAAATCTGGGAACTGGACGAAAAAACCAATTCGGGAGACAATTTGGGAACGGACTTTCTTTTTACATCTTCACAGAGACCGACTGAAAGTTGAAAAACCTTGTGGGTTAACGCCACGCATTTAAGTTCGCAAACTACGATTTTTGCTAAAATTAGAAATAACTGGGCTTTTACTTGCACTATTTGTGCATGGGACTGGCCCTTATGGTGATAGGTTCATACTGGAAAACCCTCATGTACCGTGTACGAGACCTGAAATGATGACCTGTGGTTGAGGAATAATTTTTGCAATGCATGATTTGACACCCACACTCCATGATGGACGTGTCAAATCATGCATTGCTGGGGTCCGAAATGTATGATTTGACACCCAGTCCACGGGGTCTGTGGTGTCGAATCAGGAAATGTCCTGGTGTCGAACCAATGCATTGCAAAAACTATTCCTTAAAATACTCCAATATCCAGGCAAAAAAACTGCAATTTCTCAGTATTTCTGAGGCTAAAAGTAACTTTTACATGCAACATGTGTTAAAATCGTTGAAAAAAAGAGATCGGCGGGTGCATGGGAAAAACCCCTTGTGTGTGACTTGCCTCAAATTTTCAACCTCTTCAACAAAATGGCTGAAGACGATTAGCCTTAAAAAACCCAGGGGGCGCCCAAGTTGGGTGTGTCGTTCCCTCGTAACCGCAAAGATGACCCCTACAAAAGTTGTTCCACTTGTTAAGACGAACAACTTTTGCCTCTAGCATTTTTCTCTGCGGTGTAAGGTTGATGTCGCAGGTCAAGGAAACCATTTAGCTTAATTGTTACGTGTGAATCATATAATTCAATAATTAAATAATCAAGAAAACGAAGTTTTTTTTGCATTTGGCACTTCTTGGTCGCATAATTTAATTTTAATTTAGCGTAGTTAGGTTAGTTCGTGCAAA
>JAQFYE010000151.1:0-51897 GCA_034694305.1 Protaphorura glebata | reverse complement strand
CATATCATCAGCAAACAAGATAGCTAGACAAAAAAGATTAATTGACGGAATATCATTAATAAATATTGAAAACAACAAAAATAATACAATCCTTCACCGACTTGTGAGTCAAGGTCCTTTAATTTTAATTTAATTTTATTCGAGGATGAAACCAAGTCCTGTGCATTTTATATTCTTAGATTAATCAAATCACACTGGCATCTGCTGACGTTTAATCTAGGATTTCCAATTATTAATCGCAGGATGTCTCTCTGTCAACGTTTTTTTCTACGTGCCCTACCTTCTCTTTCTCTGACGGAAGTGGAGAAAGTTCACTGAAAGTTCTGGGTGCGATTCGTTTATACTGTGCAGTACAAAGTTGAGCTATGTAAAAAAATCGACATTTACATGCAGGAAAAAGTGAGGCATATCCAGAAAATCCACTTTCCGCTCAAGCGTCGTTCGTCGTTTTGCATTGCAAGTGCACGGAAAGTGTCCCGCGAGCCCGAACTCTGGCATATAATGTCATGACTGATTGTACAAGCCTCCGAGTAGGAATTGAACACCTCTCGAAAAAACTGGGCGGAGAAATATTCGCCTTACGAACTTCTATCAGGATGGTCGGATAGTCGGATTTAGCTTAGTCTTGGATATTCCGATTTCTCATAAAATAATCAGTCCACAAAATTCCAAAATTTTGAACTTCCTGCCAAACAATTTCAATCTGTTCTGATTCACATTCGTACTTGGGATGAACTATGACCGGGGGACAAAATATCCGGTCCTGTCAGGTAGGTGGTCGCTTAGAGCGGGTAAGTTGTGCATGTGAAGCTTATGAAACATTTCGTGAATCTCGTTTTCCCCATAAGGAGGGTTGGTTTTAGCTTATCACTGCGGGAGCAAATAGTAAGCATCACCGGACGCGCGAAATACGAGAAGCGAATGATTTTTAAAGGCACGGAATTTTGAATTTTTCGTTGATGCGGTTGATGTGTCATTCGTTGAATTGAATGTGTAGTTTTAGTAGTCGAAAAAATCTGTTCATCCAATTTTAATTATATTTCGGGCAAAAATAAGCGAAAGCAAACTGAAAAGTTATTTGAACAGTGAATTCGAGACTTTCTAAAAATATAACTACCAGGATGGACTTACATGGAACACTTGCTCAATTGGAGAATGCAGCTTCTATTATTATGGTAATCTCTAGTGAATTTTTAATTATTCAATGACATTAGAATTTATATTGCAAATTTTACCAATTGATTTGCTGACTTTATTTCGTACTCGTGATTTTTTAACTTCATGAAATTGTGTCTACATGATTCGAAAGCATGTGGATACAATTATAACGCTGAACCGAATTGTCCAGTATTTTATTCTCGAAAATCATTTTGAAAATTTTTTCTCTCTACAGTCTCCACCGAATTCTGTCTCAAATGAGGAACGCGCAAAGGCTGAAATCGTCTTCCATACTTTTAGAAAAACAAATGCTGCCTTTCAGTTATGCAGTTTTATTATTGGTAAGGTCTTATGGGAATTTATACTAACAAATGAAATCTAGTTCGATAATACGTAATTACAATGTAGTCATTGTAGGATTTCTTAAATTTTTTATCGTATGTTTGACTATTTTACTTCCAGAAAGTGAGAGAAGCACGGAGTTTGTTCTGTTTGAGACGGCGGAGGTGCTACGTAGCAATTTATTACACGAAATGAGCAATGGAAATTCTCAGGGATGGGATGCGCTTTGCAAAAATTTGATGGACCACCTTTACCAAAATCAGCGGTTTTCGTACAGTGTTCAAAGAAGACTGGCTGGAGTCATTGCCTTAATTTTAAAATACCAGTCTATTATTCAGAATAGAGAGAAGAGAGCTGAACTAATGAAATATATTGAAGGAATGAATGATACGGATCATAGATTCGTAAGTTCATAATTTAGTTCATTTTGGTTTTATACTTTGAAACGAAATGTTAACTCATCATTTCAAATTTTCTTTTTATATAGATTGTCACTTGCTCTATTTTTGAAGCGCTGTTAAGTGAGCATCAATACGTTGCCAATTCTTCAAATCCAGTCTTCACTTACGAAACTAACTTCGCGGCGAAGAGGGATTTTGAAAATACAGATCTTCTCAGAATATTTCAGTCCTGCCTCGTGTTTATGAGCACTTATGAGCACAATCGAGGCAAAAATAGAGAGTTAGACCGAATCCTTAAGCTGGTCGAAAGCATTTTCTTCTGGAACTTTTCAAAAGCGTGCCTTCCAAAGCGTGTAGCTTGTATTGTGGAAATGGAGGTATGTAACTCAAGTTACCTTTGCTATAAAGTTCCAAATATTCGGAATTTGTGATATAATTTTTGCATCCTTCCAATTTAGGCCACACCAACTTTTAAGCCGCCATTGAGTTGGGGAGAACTGATCTCAAATGCTGCTTTCGTCCCAACTTTCTTTGACATTCATTTGAAGGTCCGGGGTGACGAAGCTTTGATTCCAAGAACAACTAATCTCTTACTTCAGTTGGTATCCTTACACGGTCCTTTGGTTAGTACGAAGGAGGGCAGGGTCGCCTTTTTAAGGAGAGTGATTCCACCATTTGTGACTTTACTAGAGATGTAAGTGCTCAATATTGTTATTTTTATATCTAGGTTTTGAATAATCGTGACCATTTTCATTGATTTATTCGGATAGAAAAACTGTTTTCAGCACTGAGTATTTTAAATCGCAATGTCGGTTAAGGATTTTACAAATTCCGTTTATATTAATTTTCAGGCCTTACAAATTGCCTTCAGAAGTAGTTGGTCTCAGCGATGTCGTCAGAAAAATTCTTCTTTCCGACCGGACAGCTACACTTTGTACTTTGGAGCCGGAATTATTGCAGAATTTTCTTAAGGCTGTTGGAAATTTCTCATGCCAAGTTCTTCCGCAAGCCATTCTAGAAGAGGCTGTAAGTTGTGTTATATCGTAAATATAAATTGTCACTATCACTCATACAAAACCCATTGAATGGTTTTGCCTACATGTAACAGTGATCGAGTCACGGAGCATTATATTTTTTACGTATTTTCACATGTAGCAATGTCGAGTGGATGATAGAATATTTCGAGATTCCGCAACTCGAGTTCTGGAGGCATGGATGAATATTTTGACGGACATCGATAATCTAGCCGTAGAGACTATTTCCCCAATCGTAACAAATATGTTCCAGACTTTCGTATACGGACACCTATCTCCTCCAGAGGGATTTCGGAATCAAGTCAGTAAATATTTAGATTTTCGCTTAAAAGTTCGTATTGTCTTCTTAAGTATTAAGTCATCCTCATTTATCTCTGAAATTTGTTTTCTCAGAGTGAAAACAACGAAGATATCGACGATGAGGAATCTGATTCCATTGAATTCTTGGATCAACTTCAGCCTATAGGTCTCTTTGGACGTTTCATATTAAGTCACTCCGTCCCAGCCTTGACCAATTTGTTGACTTTCAAGTGCCAGGCTTTTCAAGCTAGAATTGAGGCTATTGTCTCGACAGGAACGGCTGAAGCAAATTATAATCTCGATACTCTCTACGAAGACCTTCACTGGACAGTTCTCATAGCTGGGCACACCATTGCGTTTGAAGCATTGGGGGAAATGAATCTAATCCCGGCGGAAATCAATCAGTTTTCGGTTGACAGTACAAGCAACCCGGATGCTTCCGTTCACGCTATACAATGTGCTTTGACTATGCAGCCAGGTTCCCAAGACAATATTGATCCCGTTTGCAAGTAAGGCTTTCTTCGAGCAGTTTGCATGTCTGCATTTCAGATAGATAGATGCTACCTTTCTTGTATGGCCAACTTTTCAGTATCGACTGTTGTAAATAAGCGGACCGTGTTGAATAGCTTAATAATAATTATACAACAAATGATTAACAACACTTCGAAATAAATCGCAGCGGTAAGACTCAATAGGAGCACACAAACAGATCCAGAGAATGAGTTCAACATAATTGCTAAGTCTATTTCTGATTTAACAGTATATCGAGAAGGCTAGTGAATATGTGAATACTTTCTCAAACGATGAACTTGTGTAAACTAGCCGAATCAAAATTAGAGAATCCTTAACCTGGAATTAGCGGGACAGTATACAAAATCTATGTTTCGTTCTGTAGAAAACAAGTGCTGATAATAGTAATAAGTTTACTAGAAGATTGAATTTATTGAGCGTAATAATTGTAAATACAATCATTTCTAACAATATGGTTGTCAATTTTGGCCAATTAAATTCATCTTGGTTGGTTCAAATTCACCTAAAAAAGAAAACCACAAGTAAATGAATTTTGAAATTTTGATTTTAGGTTGATTTGCTGCATATTCTATTTATGCGAATTGGAGCGACGCATGATGGAATCAAATCTTTCTCAACTATTGAGCCCTGAAGTCACAACCAACACCTTGTGGTTTCTCAATAGATGGGCTCAAGTCTATTTTGTCTTCAGTGAAGATCATTACGCTACAGTAAGCTAAGATCAGAGTTGGAAGCGATAACTTTTTGAGGAAAGAAATGGAGATGACTTCAAGTTTATTTTTATTTTAGATAAGTCCGAGCTTTGCGCTATGTTGGGGAGAAGGTAGTCCGTCATCAGCCACGATCCAAAGCGCATTATTTCGACGAATTCGTCAAGATCTCATCACTTTTACTGGTGAAGAGTGTATCGTGACACAGTCATTGGGCTTACTTCAATCTCTAATTAACTCGAGTAAAAAGTGAGTTTTATTGAATGGATACAATCTTGTCAATGTCAAACAAACTGGAAGTCAGGACGGTACTTTGTATAACCAATTTTTAAATTCTAAATGATTTGCACAGGTCTGCCCTTGCGATGCAAAGTCCTGAACTTATCAACTTAATCAAACTATCCCATGAAGTTGGTCCAGGAAAATATCAGATATCTAATGCAATGTATCGTAAATTTGTACGCGCAATGATAACAATTGGGAACTACTGTGATGATGATACCAAGAGAGAATACTATTGGGAACAAGTTCTTGGATCCTTGATTTCTCGCTACCAAAATTTTGTTCAGTTAAATCCAAATGAGCGACACCGAGATGAAGTCAGACTTGAATTATCTTGTATCATGAGTGGATTTATTGGAACTGCAATGAGTTCTGAATCGAAAGTTGCCTCAGCCTTGTATCAGAAACTTATATGTGTTGCGTCAGCTTGTGGAGCCATTCTTAATGCATATCACAATTACTCGGACATTGTAGAACTATGTTTGGAGTTTATTACGCAATTGGCTAAACGATCTCTCTCTTATCTCTCTCGTGTAATTTGACAATTTTAATATTTAATTATAATATTCTCAAATCGCTTAACTAAAGGTTTGGTGATAAATAGGCCGAATCTACGACTCTGTACGACGCTGCAATGTCAGTTGTAAAATCGTATGCCGCTCACGCGACAGGGCGTAAGACTTCCGAAAAATGCGCTGAAGAGGATGCTCACAATGACCTGGTCCTTCTCATTGATATGTTAACAAGCCTATTAACCAAAGATTTTCTTGACCTCAGCATAGGTAAGCCAGTTTACACGTAAATAATAATTCCGCATCGAACTCCTCTGATAAGGTGAAACTGATAATTCCATAGTGATCGACATATTTTCAGAAGCCTTCGAGAATCCTGGTCCGCCACCAATTTCAGCCAGTGAAGTTTGTCTGCAAGGACTTTCCACCCTCTTACCCCTCATGAATTCAGACTTGTTGCAGTACCCTAATCTGAGCAACAAATATTTTCGCCTGGTACAATTCATACTTAATTTGATACCCCGTGTGCTTCTTTGAGACCATTCATTTATTGGTTGTACACATTTTTATAGATATCCTTCCTGGGTGAACTACATCCGGACAAATTGGTTGCATTAGAGCCTTGGATGCTTCAGGCTATGTTTCAATCTATTCAAGTAGGGCTTAGGAATTCGACTCCCGAAACATTCACCAGCTGTTGTGAATTTGTAACCGTAAGTCCTGTAACAAAACATTAACTTTTTTAAAGTACACAGTACTAATTTCACTTTTCAATCGGAAATTTCCAGTGTGTAGCTTCTCACATATCAAAAACTCCACAACATTCGACACTTCCCAGCGAATTGGCTAAACCGTTCCTGAAGGTGAGATATTATGTTGAAGTCCGTACTCTATATGAAGTATTTTGTTGACCCGCGCGCGCGCCATCCCTTAACCAATGTGGCATCTTTGTTGTGTGAGCTATGGAGTTTGGAGTTGATGATTTAAATAAAGACGTATTCAATCCAATCCAGTAAAATTTGAATTTCCGCAGATCTTTTTGGAAATGATTCTCTCAGAGAAAGTCAGTCGGGAATCGGTTTCTTCAATTTCGTCTGCATTATTTGCCTTAATTTCTGCATTTCGGGTGAGAATAAAATTGATACTAATAATAATTTCTTAACAGGAGCAATGTCTATGAGTTTTAGTTTTACTATGTTATTTTATAATATTTAGAATCACTTTGATGAGCTGGCTCAACAATTGATTGGATCTCGTGATTCTGAGGTGGTTCGGAAGAAACTGACTGATGCTTTCTCAAGTCTTACACAAAACCTTAATATGCAAAATGGCGGAGATCGAAACAGTCGGTCCGTTTTTCGTGAACGACTGGAGGGTTTTATTTTTCTTGCACGCGGATGTATTGATTCGATTGAAATACAATATTAAACCAGGGCACTGGTTTCGGTATTTGGTGAACCCTGCTTTCACATGACTATTGCTCAGTCATACACTACGAAATGTACTTTTGTGCCTTAAACTACTAAACTTTTAACGTTGTAAATTAAGTCACGACAGGGCGATGTTATAACTGACGATGGATACTGTTCGCTCATTTTTGGGAAATATTTCCATAGACTTTTCCATTAACTTACAAGGAACGTCTGGTTCAGCATGTGAGAATTATTCCGACCGCAGGCTTTGTTTATTTTATGAGCATGATTGATTTAATGGAGTCTGATTTTGCTTTGTTTTGTTACTGGAAGAAATGTAGACAGTTTTAAGTCCTGTTTTAATAATGTTATTTTATATCAGTGATCCGAGAATAAATACATTTTCCGCTCACTACATTTAACAGTGGAAGTCTTTCGTTTTGAAATATTGAACAAGTTTATTGGCCTGTGTTTGGCCTGACTCGAATGCTCCATGCAATGTTGAGTAGTATTCACGATGAACAGCTTCACCAGCTAACAATAATACCGGTCTCTGTCAGAAAAAAAATTGTCTCAGTGAAGTGTTTACAAGGTCACTTCAAAGTTACATACCTTTTTGGCATTTATGTCTGTTTTGTAAATCGGTTCCGAGAGGGTCGCGGATATATCGTCTGGGATCCTGTCTCCTTGTTTAGACCGGAAACTATAAGCGCCTCGAAAATGAGGGTCCGTATTCCAGAGGGATCTAAGTTTGAAAGGATTTCTCATAAAAACTTGTTACAAATTCTTTCAATTAGCATGTTTACATGTTGAATTACATTTTGACCGATTTCGGTAGTCCGATATTCGGGTTCCCCGTAAATTGTCGTAGCAATTTGGCACATGTGTTCCCAATCTCTGTGGCGCTGAGACTTTCTGCGTAAACGGCTTCCGGTCCACCTAACCAAGCCAGCAGCACGTTTGGATTTTGGAAGACCGGGTCGAACCCTGTGATTGCCTTGTACCAAGTCTCACTCATATCATGTTTCAGTTGGTGATCAAAATCGCAGTAATTGACGCTTTCGTCGTCATGAATTAATTGAACTCCGAGGAAGGGGGAAGACCACCATGGAAATTCCCACTCTAAAAATATTTTTGTAACCGGACCATACCCAGTGACTAGAATTGCATTTGCTAGTGGTTGTGGTAGTGGAGGTGCAAACAGACCTTGATTCTCTTTCAAAACCCCAATAGAGCATGTGACCAAAACTACAGAACATTGGAAATCGTCACACGAATCCGACGTTACTTTAACGATATCTTCACTCCAATCGATCTGTCGGACAGGTGTGCTAAGCCGAATTTTAGAATTCAACGGACCCGAATTGACGAGAATCTCATTCACAAAATTTTGAGCACCTCGGCTAAAGTTACGATAAACGTGAGCACCATTTGCTTTATATTCTGACCAACGAAACAGACTCAAATCTGACATTTGATTGCAGGAATTGTCGATTCTCTGAAAACTGAAAGAATTGAATTTTGCTTAGGATTTATTATTTATTGACATTTTTCCTCAAAATTTTACGCGTGTACCTCATTCCCCATTGAAATATTGCATTTCTTAGTTTTTGTAACTCAGGTCCATCATCATAATAGTTTTTCAAATAATTTTGAAATTCTTTTCTGAGATGAGATCCTAGGGAGGTTTCTTCTTGGCCCCACTTATCTCTTTGCTGTTGGAATGTTTCAATAGTCATGTTGTCCTCCACATCTCCCAAAGTGTTTTCCACCCAATCAATCACTTCTTTCACAATATTTTCATTCACGCAAAGACCACTGGGTGTGCGGAATTCTCCTAGAATAAAATGTGTTTTTTCGAATTTAAAATATACACCCAATAGTTAAGGTGCGGTGCGGCAAGGACATCATTATACTTTTTCTTCAGAGAACTTATAGTGTGTCCGTGGGAAGGATCGAACCCCCGCTGTAATATCGAAGGCGCCGGCACTACCTCTACCACTACAACGGACGGACATTTCCGGGAAAGGGAAAGTATTCATTACAAGGGAAAGATTTACCTTTTCCTTCCCACGAACTTTTGTCATGCAGATGAAGAGAATTTTTAATCATTTCGAACAATTCATTCTCTTCT
This sequence comes from Protaphorura glebata, assembly GCA_034694305.1. Lineage (NCBI taxonomy): Eukaryota > Metazoa > Arthropoda > Collembola > Poduromorpha > Onychiuridae > Protaphorura > Protaphorura glebata. The sequence goes on along the minus strand of JAQFYE010000151.1, from coordinate 43,081 downwards.
CCGTGAATCCATTGCGCACCAAGTTCTAAAAAAGTGTCCCCATCACCACAAGCTTCACTGTTTATTCGTCCTCCAGGTTTCTGTTTGGCTGATAATCATAAGAAATTAACATTTATTCAATTTGAAAAATAATTTAATATAATTTAATTCAAATCAAATCAATTTTTCACTTACCCTCAAGAATTAGGATATTTTCAATTTCATTTTCTATGAGTGTTCGGGCAGCACTTAAACCTTTGAGATGAAATATTCATTTGATACATTTAATACGCACATTAAGTTAATTAACATATAACTTTATTAAATTACCCGAAATTCCAGCCCCTATGATAATTACGTCAAAGGTGTGCATTTTCTTTTTGATAGCTCAAAAAATTCTTCTCACTTTGCGTGAATTTAGTTTGGCACTAATGTGGAATTTATTGAAAACAAACTACAAATTGTTGAGCTGCAACTTTCACCTGATTTCACCTTTCACCGAAGCATTACCAAGTGGCAACGTGTCATAAGGTATTTCAACCAGCTTTCACTCTCCTTCATGTTTCGATTTAGTTTTGGCCTACCTGAAATGACGCTATTCTAAAAGCGACTGACGAATGCCGGAAGTAAAAATTGTCCTTAGGATGACAAATGATTATTTTATCAGAAATTATGGCACATTTTACGTTATTTGGGTTAAAACTAGGAATGTTTCAAAAATCTCAACGTTTGCCTCGACTTTACTTGGCAAGGATTTTCGTGCGAGTTGCATTGCAGGGGATCTGCCAGCGCGTGTGATTATTCAATATCTCGATCCCGGTTACGATTGCGAATTCGTTCCGGGTATATCCGGAATTCTGGAATGAATGCTATGTAATAAGTTACACAACACGGAAAGACTTTCCAAAGGGGCATTTTGAAAATCTTGCCCTGATCCTACTGCAATAACTTTCATGTAAGATATTTTCATAACACAGCCAACAAAAATAAATTGTATCGATACAGAATACGGACATCATCGTCCCATTTTTAAAAGAGAGGTAGAATATTGGAAAATATGGTTCATCCCGTTATCTATTTACATAGTTTATTCTCGGTCTGCAATTTTTAACATCAGAAATTTCCCCGAGAATGTGAAATTCCGTAAAGTAAAACTTTCACTGAAATGATAACGTGGAAAGGAACGAGCCTTTTAAAATGCATATCTCATTTTTGTCAACACATTCCCGCAGGTGGGCCGTTCTTGCGAATCACTCCTTCACTCCTGTCATAATTGTTTCTATAGGGCCCTTATTGATTGAAAGTGATAACAAGCGTGACCCAATTGTTCCAAAACCGGAAGTCCAGCCATGAAACAACTGCCGAAAAAAAATCACATTTGATTCCTCCTGTTTCACAAAAAAATACAAACTTAAAAACTGGTTCGAAATAAAAGTTTTAGTCAAAACTTGAATTGAGATTTGAAGAAATCCCACCGTTCTGACTTGAAACAAAAATGGACGTTCAAATTATGGTGACCGTGCCAGAGAATGAAGTCAAAAAACAGCAAGACGGTCAAGGAAATGCAACGATAGATTTTACTCAAATGTCGTCAACAATTCGCACAACTCTGGATGAAATTAAAAATCCGCAGGCCCAACCAGCTTACAAACCCAGTCAGAAGAAACCGTGGGTATATCATGGAACACGAAAACGTCATTTTAATTCCAACTCTTACGCAACTTTCACCATTAAGCTGAAGACTCTTCAGAATTTGGTTCGTTTTGTTGAAATTCTAGCTATTTGAAAACTCTATATTAATTTAAAAAAAATTGTAAATGTTGTTTTGTATTCGTATTTCTAACATTATTTTGTATTACATTCAGAGAACGAAAAGCACAGAGAGTGTTGCAGATTTCATGGTTTCCGTATTCTTCAAAGGCCGGCAATATGGTGCGTTCTTATCCGGTCCAGTTGATCTAGAAAGTTTGACAGCTTTGACTCGTCACAAGAAAAGGTTGGCTACAAAATTGGCATAATTGTCTTGACATAATGATATTAATCTAATGAAATAAATAGGTCACCAACCTACCTTCATGCTCCAAAGGTGACCCTGAGTCATGAAATCAAGTTGAATCTTCGGTTTGCCGATTTAGTGGACGGTCCAGTTGTTCGTAAGTACCTTAACTAATCGATCAAAACCGAAGACATCTCTGCTTCATAAAATATTTATATTATACTGACTGTATATAGTTACTGTGGCTTCAATTGGAGAAATTCCAGAGGCGGACATTGCACTTGCCGAGCCATTTGCGTATACATCGCTGAATATCATTAATTTGGTTAAGAAAGGAAAGTCCCGAGAATTGCTTCGACCTCTCTACTGTGTGCCAGGGAAAACACCCTATGGTATTCTTTTAGGCTTTCCATTTATTGAGGTCAGTTTTAAAATATATATATATATCTGCTCGAAAGAAGGTGAAACAGTGATTCGGAAATTATTATTTTTAGCTCGAAGTAACCAATTTCGCCGGATTGCCAAATCCTGAGCAATTGAAACAAGGGAATATAATGACTTGTGTAGTGGAATCCATGTATCGTCTTCCACCTGAAATTCAAGCCTTACAAAATAATCCCAGCAATGAGTTTGAAGTTTTCTTAACTCTTCCCCATTCCTCGAGTGAAAATGTGTTTCACTATCCAGCAGGAATATTACAAAAAGTTATTCCAGCTGTCGTTGCTGAAATCTTTGATAAAGCTAATATGAATGAGGAGGAAGTGGAAGAAGAACTTAATGTTGCTGAAAGTAAGATTCAGGTTCAAGCAACTGGAATTTTAAATGAGTCCAATGGAGTTCCTGTTTTTTTGGAGGTGAACATTTCAATTAGTATAACCTCTTATTTCTTTACAACTTATTAAATTGAGGTTTATTTCTTCAAGCAAAAACATGGTGCTCACAGACATTGGGCATCATTAATGCAGTATCATCCTGAGGCTCCGAGGGGTACGAGTGTTGTCACTGGTAAAAAGTATGTCCAAAATCTTTCAATTTGATTAATTTCTCAATTCCAAACACGGAGTCGAAGATCATAAGACTCTAATTTACTGATGTATTTTTACTCAAAAGTAATCACATGAATAAGTTTTGTTTTTCGCAGTAAGTTGAGTTTTTCAATGAGTTTGTTTGAATATCTTCTACAGACGAATTATAAAATTAACACATGATAAGTATTGCTTGGCTGGAGATGTCGCGGAAACTGGGGATACAAGTTGGAGAGGTTATTTGAATTCGAGGTATTAATTCCTACTCCATTTCCTTCCTGTAATCTCCCTGCTTTGATCAAATTAAAAATTACTTCTTGGAAATAATTGGACGTTACTTTTGAAAATATTTGTAAAAAATCTGGAGACGACTGGAATTATAATTCCCTTAACACTTGCGTAGTTTATTATTACGCTTTTGACGAACTATTCGTCAATACAAGTCTACCGAAGTAATATGATTTGGCTAAAAACCTGAACTAAAAATGTCTGGTGAAAATAGGTGAAAGTGTAAGCTCATTAATTTATATGAGTATTTTAAATTCTAGCGATACTCGTCTGGTGTGGAATTCTCTTCATCGTCGATACATGGGTTTGGAAGCGTACAAGCATATGCTTCAGCGATTGGCAAAGTAAAAGAAGAATTTAATTAGCAAAATACATAATTGAGAACCCAACATTACTTTTCATAAATATTTTAGACAAGTCATTTGGCCTCTTGAAATTGCTGTCACTGTCCGAAAAGAGCGACCTGCCAAGAAACAGGTTTCAAATTCTTCAATGCCTAAAAAAGAAGTAAGCTCTTCAAAGAAAGAGGGAGGTTCAGAGAGCGAAGGGAACAATAATCGTGGGTCACTTCCACCAGAAGCTGAAGAACCTCAATTTGAGTTTGCTGTCGTTTATCACGGCGTAGCGTTTTTGGACATGACAAAGTTGCTTCACCCAGGAGGTAAAGGCCATTATTTAGCATTTCAATTTTAGCAGAAACGGAACTCTTACTTTTTGCTTTCACTTTCCTTAGCAAAACGAGCTCATTATGCCTGCCGATTGTACAAATTTGACGAGGCTGTATTTATGGCGAGTACGTGTGCAATGAAATCAGCATTTCTTTCCAGCTTACAAAGTGCCAATATTGACGTTAGTTTTGTCTATTTCATTTACAATCAAATCAAGTCTAGTGTAACTGGGTTCCTGAAAAGCAGGGTAGTTTATAAAAATGTATTGATGTATTAATGTATGTTAATTTCATTCATTACGGTCAAGAATATCAGCCGCAAAAGCAGGGAATAACAGGTTATGATTAATCACGTGTAACGGTGATTTCAACCTTCAACCATAAGGTAAACAAATTGAGGAATCATGAGATTTGCCGAGGTTGAAGCTTAGTCACACGCTCTTAAATACTGGATACTTATTTCTTCGACGACTTACAAGCTTCGAAACGTTATGAAAAATTTTATAATTTTTTTCTTCAAAGTACGTTGTTGAAGATGGCAGGATAATTAATCAGGCAGAGCGACAAAAAACACCACCACAAGCCCCTGCACCGGATAAAAAACAAAGAAAATCGGATGCGAAGAAGGATGTTTCTCCACCAAAACCAGTTTCCCCAGTGGGAAAGAATAAGGAAAATAAGAATCAAAAGCAAGAACAGACGAATGAAGATGATTCAGCCAACTTTCCATTCATTGTTTTCCAAATTCGAATGAATCGATCTCTTGTCCCTCCGATTGCCCGGGATAAAAAAGGAATTCATAAATGGTAATTTCATATGAAGTTGGGAAGATAAGCTACCACGTTCCGAATTAAGGCTCCCCTCATATCAGATATTCAATTTTCTGCTCAGATTATTTTATGAATTACACATCTGAGTCTGAGTCGAGTATGTCCAAATGCGTGGCATTGAAAATCTGATTTTATCAAAATGTGCATAATGTCTGATCGAAGACGCATACCGTCAGACTTTCACTTTAAACTTTCCCTAAACTTTCACCTCATAACGTAAGTTGACGTTATGTTCCAGATTCAAATTTTAAAGGGGAATTTCTTAGAATCTGGCGACACATGACATGACCCAAGTATCTCAGTAAAATCGTTTGTTCTATGTTTCTGAATCTGGTTAGTGCCACCGATTACCTGCCGATGAGGAGGTTTCCTCGGAAAAAATTGATGAACTCAACGCTGGCTCAGAAAAAGTTTCGTCACTCTGTTTTGGAAGCCGCCGCGGAGATGTCTCATCAGTTTCACGTAATTAATTGGTTTCAAGACTAGGGTACAAGTGACCGTGACACTACTTAAACATCGTGTTTAATATATCAGAATGAATATTTGGACTACATTGTAAAAGAGGGTGTCTCTCGAGCGTATTTGGATCCAAGATCTCCGTCTTCATCGTTTGAGAATATCAAGAAAGGATTTCTTTTCTATTTAAATGCCAGTGGGCGATATCTTGTTCTTCGCGAACATCTCCGACACGCTGTCTCCAATATTATACAACAAAAATGTACAATTCTTCAGCCAAGAGGATTCAAATCTCGACGCGAATTTCAGGTTAGTAACAGAAACAGATGCCGTTCGCTAGACCACAAGGAAACCAGTTTTTAACTGTACACAATTTATCGTAGAATTTTTTGCACGACATGTATTTATATCTGGTTGACGAAATGCACGAAACTCTAAATACTACTGCATTACAAGAGGTTGACCCACTCGCCGGTGGAGACGCATCAAAGAGTTCCAAACGCAACGACATGTCAAGCCATAATATTGGGAAGGACTTGAAAAAGAAATGTAAGAAGTCGCATCGTTCTAAAAAGGCTTGGGTCGCAGTTCAAAATCTTCTCATGTTTGCTCAAGAATCGTTTGCACAATCTGACTATGAGAATTCTCACCGACTTCACGTCGAGGTAAATTAAATTTTGACCTCTCTGGATGTGTGATCATATCTAATTGATGTCACTCTTTGCAGCGTGTTGCACGTAGTGGAGAATCCTCCGAATGTTGGGCAGATTTTGCAGTCATGTGGTTATCCCGTGGTGATGATCGTTTAGCAGAAATTGCAATCCGTGAATCCCTCCTCAAGAATGAGAAAAACTTGAAGGCTTTAATTATAAGTGGAGTAATCGCGGCCAGACATAATGATAGTAGAGCCATCACATGTCTTGGAGCTGCCTTAAGACTCCGACCGATTTCTCCAGAAATATTGGTTCTGATTGGAGCAGCTCATGCTTGCCTTGGAAATGATGTAGCCTCGGAATATTTTTTCAAAAAAGCTCGATACGTTCATCATTTACTTACAGGAAAGGACACAAGTATGATTAATAATGATTTCTCTCAAGTGAACGCAAAATGGGACCTTCAGGAAGCCGTGGCTTCTTTGGAGAAAGCTTTTCCACCCAGACGACTCACTATTCGTGCAGATCGAGGCTCAATTCCAATTCCTTCAGGTCTGGTATAGCATATCCTAAAAATTTCCTAAGGATATGGGATCCACCGTCTTCGAAACTAATTTTTATACTAATTCAGGAGTTCTACCTGCTGAGAGTGAACTTGAGAAAGAAAGTAAAAATGTCTCGACCACAATAGACGAAGAGAAAACCAGCAAAAAGAAAAAGGGTAGTAATTCGAATGCAAAACGTAAAGACACAATTGAAGTAATAGAAGGAGAACTTAACAGTGTTCGTGACGAGTCAAAATCTGAGCAAACCACATTCAAACCGTTCGCCCATCGACCCCAATACGAGTTTCCGGTCGAAGAACTTGTTATTGTAAGATATCAGTATCGAATAACAGTAGATAATTCCAGTCTAATGTCAGTTTACCTCTCTCCTGGGTTATTCTGCCGCACTCTTGTGCTGACCTTCCGAACTTGGGCAAATAATACTCTCAGAACGAAAAGTCATAATTTTATTTGATCCGAGAGAAAGTTGTGAAAGTGAACTTTCCCAAAGAAAATCCGAGTCTCTTCAAATCCTAGTCAAATCGAAAAAGTCTAATGCAGATTTTGGTTTTTCAAATGATATAAACACTAGTGTCGGTTATCAATTCAACATAAGGTAAAGGCATGAGTTAGAGTCATTATTTTCGACATTGTGTAGAACACTAAAAGAAGTCAGATAGAGTCAGAGTCAGTTGATATTACGACTTGTCATTTTACCGCTTGGGCGCGAGATTTACCAGTGCGCAGTGTAAATTATCTACTTGCTTTTCTTATAGGACTTAATGTAATGAATCGATAAAATCGAACTACAATTATTTTTACATTTAGAAAAATCGTAGAGCCATTAAGTTTGCTAAACTCCCGAGCATGGGCCCAAGTATTATTCAAGTTTGGAATGTGACCAAACTGAGCAAACGATTCAGCTCAAAACCCAAGAAGTCGGGTTTTATGGTAATTTAATATAAATATGAGATTCATAGTCTATTCACGTACATCTAATTAAACGACACGAATTCAAACTGGTAAACCAGATTGGTAACTCTCAAACTGATGTGAGTGGTGAGCCTCCGGGTTGGCAACCGAATCAACAAAGCTGGGAAGAAATGGAAAATATGGGGCTCGAAGACGAAGATGGCAGAGAGGAAATGTTTGGAGAAGATTATCCGGAAGAATACGGCGAGGATTTCGAATCCGTTTCCGAATTTGATCAAGATCAAGAAATGAACTTGAACCAGGGTGACCAAAATCCAAAACCACGACATATTCACAGACACAAGAAATTTCGGAAAGTTATTTCTAGGAGGCTTGGGTCCGAATACATTTGGACAGCCCATATTCTCCTCAAATTAAGACTTTTTGACGTAAACAGAACATGTAATAATTAATTTTGGAGGTTATTATGTACTATTTAGTTTTATTCATCAGTTCCTAGATGGGATTTTAGCTCGAGAGCTAACGTTCAATGAAAAAAGGGAAATTCCATTTCTCTACGTTCGTGCTTTGTCTCTTCACCTCCGACAACGTGACGGAGACGCTTTGGATTTTATTCATGAAGCTTTAGAGATTCAACCGGATGTAAATTCTTTCGAAATAATTATCAGTAAAATAAAGAAATCGAAACCTAATAATGTGAACTTATTTCAGCATCCAATTTTATGGGCATTGAATGGTCATTGTCATTACAACATGCGTGAAACTGACGCTGCAATGCAAAGCTATAAGAAAACATTAAAATTACCCCATGGGCATGAAAACATGCAACTGGTTTATCTTCGTTTTGGATCTCTCTGTCTTGAAAAGGGTAATGTGAAATTGGCCAAAAAGATTTTTCTCAAAGGAGTTCATTCTTTCCCATCTCCATACATGTGGATGGCAACTGGGAACATTTGCTTTCACGTAAGCAATTTATAAATAATGTTTCTCATTTCTATTCGATGTTGGAGTGAAATTTTAATTCTATTTGTTCGTTAGCTTAAAGAATACTCACAAGCGGAAACAGCATTCGCAGAAGCAAATCGATTGGACAATACAAATCCTATAATTTGGGCACATTTGTCCCTGGTCAGTATGGCCAAGGGTCACAAAACTCTTGCAGAGCAATCTTACAAGTGGGCAATCAGAGTAAGTTTAATAACCGAAACATTAAAGCTAAAGATCGCCTAGTGGGTTCGTCCGATTTTGAAATTTATTTTACCGATTTGAAAATTTTGGGTTGCATTCAAGGATAAAGTATGACTAATATTTCTGAAATTCTGACAACGGAATGAATTCCGTAAGGGGGAAACATTAAAATCGACATTACGACGAAAACTTTGAAAATTGTGGTGAAAAGCAATATAATTTGCCCCTCCAGTCCGTAACGTCATATAGACGTTAGTGATGCCTGTTTTCTAAATTATGAGGGTTCCAATACATGTAACCGAGATGATATTTCCCACGAGATATTCCACTTGAATGTAGCTATTATTGTTCCTGAGACATACCCTGACCCTGTATTATGATCGGTAAATTTCCTTGAGCTCAGTGTCATAGAAGGAACGTAAATTATAAACTATCAATTTCTGAAAATCCTTTATAGTTTGGACTGAAGAAATGTCGACTAATGGATGAGATTAAAGAGTTACATAGGAAGAAAGGCTATGGAAATCCTGGTTTTCCGAGGTGAGTACACGGATTGTCAACTTTAAATCATTGATAAAAAATTATGTAATGTTCATTTTGCTCAGAATTCCTCATTGCATTCCTCACGAGTACTACCTGAAAAGACTCGGAAGAGACAGACCGTTCGAAGAGTACAAGGACGCACTTAAATTCCCTAAACCAAAGCAGAGAAAAAACAAACACGGAAATACTCATCGAGAAAATGAACTAATCAAAAAACTTAAGCGAAAGGCTGAAGAAATCAATGCAAAGTTGGAACTCTCAAAGGAACAAGAGAAACTTCCAGCTGCAGAATCAACACAGGGTCAACTTGTTGTTCCAGAGTTAGAACAAAACAAATCATCAGTGACTGATATAAAGATAGATGTGCCAGTTATGGCTCCACGGATGTCCATAAAGAACATACCACCTCATGAGAAAGATAAACACGGTAAAAAAGGAAAAATTGACGGTAAAACTCGGACAGCACCCGTAGGATCCGGAAATATAAAATTTGGCGAGACGCCCAGACGAAAGTCTAGCCAAAAATAAAAATACAACTTTACATCCTTCGGATTGAAATCTCATATTTAATCCGAATAATATGGGTCGACTATAATTTACAAGTTAACTCTATGAGATTGAGATAATGTGATACCGTCCAAGTTCCCCGAGTAAAATAAAACAATTTACATGCAAAAATATACTTAAAATTTTCCAAACATTAACTCCTTGCATCATTTACACCAGCTGGCACGCGAACTTCGACACCGGCGAGTTTGTTAGTTAAGCACACCTGGCATCCTAATCTTGATCTGTTCAAACAAATTAATTGTCATATCTCTCAATCTTTCCCATGAAGTATTTAGATCTCTTACGTTTCTGTAAGTCCGTACGCCAAGTCCAACATGTCCATTTCTTCGTCCGTTATTTTCTCTTCTATCTTATCAAAATCTTCTTTCTTAAAAATTAAATGGCATGTGGAGCATGACAATGTTCCCTCGCAGGCACCTGCAAAATACAAATTTTAAATAATGCAAGCAAATATCCAATATAATTTTAATATAACATATTAGTCATCTGAACTCTGAACGCTGTCTTTCGAATTATAGGTACTTATAAATTGCCCCCTTACCGTAGCCATCCAAATCGACATTATTGTTAACGACGACGTCCAAGAGATTATCTCCAATCTTTCCTTTTACGGGCATTTTTTTTCCATCGTTACGTATAAATACTACGTCTACCCTGAAAATAAAATTCAATCTTATAAGCACTACCGATGACGGACGTATACATAAATTAGGTTTCAAAATCTTAAAAATTACAATACCGGTTGTAGACCTTGACCTTTGGACAGAATCGCCCTAAACAAGTTAGATAATATCCAGACAGGATCGGAACACCTCACGAAAAGAGTGAAAGGAAGGAAATGAATTCCTGTGTTTGACCCCAAGAACGTCTCGATTACAATGACTCTTGTGCAAAGTTTAAAATTTGCGGAATTCTGTAAATCGATCTAATCAATTAATCCGACCATCACTGATGACTGATCATGGTTCGAGTCCGGGATGTGCATAAGGTGGGTATTTCTCCGTTCACTTTTTTGGATATGTATTCAGTTCCTGTCCGAACACTAAAAATATGAATTTTAACAAAATCGAACCCCAAACTTACATTTCCTTATTAGTTTCGACATCAGTCTTGATAACCGGCGAAGTGACAACGGGCCTGTAAAAACTTTTGAATCCGAATTGTCCACATTTTCCAAGTTTAACTGAACTCCTCACCACTTGGACGAAAAATCTTTCCAGCATTTTCACTTCAAAAAATTTAGAAAAATAACTATTTAGATTTACAAAGAATTACGAAATGATTTGATTTGTTTCGTCTTCTGTCATTGAATTTGACGCGTGAATTTACGCAATAGAATCTGATTCTGATTGTAATCAATCCACGTGTGCACCGAATGCTACCGCTCTGCTCTATCTAACCATTGGCATCACAATTTCCAAGAATTCAACACATTGAAATTCAACCCGGGAAGTGTGGAAGAAGTTCGAAAGTTGAATGTGTTCAGTAAACAATTTTCAGATATAATTTTACAAACTGGAAGTACTGGAAAAGTAATCAGTACTTGGTAAAATTTGACATGTCCATGTTGGTTCGTAAATTCTCCACTAAGGCGAGTACGGTGCCAGAAGTTCGCAGAATTTTTTCTGGGATTCAACCGACAGGAAGAATTCATTTGGGAAATTACTTCGGAGCAATTCGTCAGTGGGTCAATCTTCAAAAAAGTCAAGATTATCAACACACAATTTATTCCCTCGTTGACCTCCATGCACTCACGTTCCCACAGGTCAGGATAATTTTTCAGAATTATTCGTAACCATTAGAATATTTTACTAAATTAATAAATTAGCATTCGCCGGTATGGCATAGGAATAAAGGCTTACGAGGGAAGTACTTATGGTGTAACTCAACGATTTGACCCAAACTTATTTTTCTGAAAGACCTTTGCCCCAAAACCCCAAAAATGTCATAGCTCGAGCAACTCTTGGAACTCGATTTTTAAATTTTTGTTCAAATTTTTGAAAAACAAAGTACAAGAAGGGGAGTCTTTGTTCTCAAGATTTTAGTATGGGATATCCCTTGGCATTTTCCCCCAAAGCCAAAACTGATCTGAAGACCCGATGACCCAAAAAAAATTTCCGAAATTGAAAAAAGTTTTTTTTTGGAAAACCATTGAAATGTATGGAATAATAAATTAGAAAATGAAGAACCTCATAACTTTGCACATTTGAATGCATTTTAAGAGTGACCTCCTTGATATGCGAAAAATTCGTAAACGCCTTAAATGTTTTGTTTTGTGGTTTCTCCTTGAGTTAAGAGAGTTCCAATGACTTGTTTACAGAAAAGAGAAGATTTACAAAATGCAATTCTGGAGGGAACTGCTACTCTAATTGCTTGCGGTATAAACCCAGATAAAAGTACTCTCTTTCTTCAGTCACAGGTAAAAAAAAAGTTTTTTGATCAATTTAGTTGTATATCAACATTTTGGAATTGATGAACGGAATTTTTTTAGGTACCCCTTCACACGCAGTTAGCCTGGATTTTAGGGTGCTTAACTACTATGCCAAAATTGGCTCAGTTGCCACAGTTTAAAGAGAAAAGTAAATCAATTAAAGATGTTCCACTTGGTCTGTACACTTATCCAGTTCTTCAAGCAGCTGATATTCTACTTTATAAGTAAACGAATTTAATTTATAAATGAGGGAACTTTTTCTTAATACATTGAATTTCTACTTATTGCAGAGCTACACATATACCCATAGGTGAAGATAATATTCATCACATCCAGCTTACTCATCATTTGGCGAAGGCATTTAATAGAATATATGGCGAAACATTTGTTATGCCACAAGCTTTAATCGAAGGTAACTCTTCAATTCGAGTCGGCAGTTCAATTTTCAATTAAAGGGCTAATTATTTCCCTTGCTCTAGGGGGAATGTGGAATCGACTACGAAGTCTTCGTCAGCCTGAGAACAAAATGTCCAAGTCAGAATTAGACCCAAGAAGTCGAATTAGCCTGATTGATAGTTCGGAAGACATCCTAGATAAAATTAAAAAGGCTGTAACCGACTCTACATCTGAAGTCACTTATGACCCTAATACTAGGCCTGGAGTTTCAAACCTTATTCAGATCCACTCACTGTGTACTGGTATAAACATTCAAACGATTTTGCAGGACTCGGCGGGAGTGGACACAGGAAAGTATAAGCTCGAAGTGGCTGATGCGTTGATTCAGTACCTACATCCGATTCGATCAAATATAATTGAGCTTTTGAAAAGTCCAGAATATCTTACTCATGTTCTAAAAATGGGAGCTGAAAAGGCTAGTCATCTTGCACAACCAGTTTGGGATTCTGTTTGTGACAAGATTGGTATTTCTACGCATCCACCCGAGTGCCTATCGAATCTTAGAGGTCCTACCCCTATAAAACTGTCAAAGTTGAAATTTTAATTTTGTATCTACAAATATAATTATGACAAGTTAAGTAGCCAGCACCACGGCACGGTAACATTTTGTGAGAAAGTGAGAATGTAGTTCTTACTGTGGGCGATTTATTTATATCGGAATCGGACCAATTATTTTTTCACAAAGACTCATGCATACGCACGAATGTGTGCAGTCTTCTGGCATGGTTTGATTCTCTCCTTGCCACATGCCCTCTCAGTCTGGCCATTTATCGAAGAAATTCTTGAATGACCAACAGGGTTCCATGGTCTGGGCTAATCTCCGCGAGCGTCATATGTGTCATTGGGGAAGAAGGTTCCTCGGATGGCATCGTTTAGTATGAAGTGAAATATTTATAATATAACATCATGATTTAGAATAAAATTAAAAACACCGACCCTACATTACAATATTGTTAACATTATTGATAAAGTGTAACCGTTCAGTTACTACAATATTTTTCTCTGTCAGAGTTTTGTTGCATTAATTTCTATGCATTGCCATAACCATCACTCGTTTATTGACATGGGGGAATACGTACTATTAAGCGAGTACTCGATTCCAAGTCTTACACGAGGAAAGCACTTTTCATGTAACCACCAGATCGACTCGAAAACTCAATGGGAACTTTTGCCAAGTGTTTTGAGCACAAGGAAGACCGTTATATCCGTAGATAGAATTTTGGTTCACTGTTTGGAATGTATAAAATGTTCGAAGAATGCTCCTTCATTGTACCATTTCCACAAGAATACGAAAGTATGATTATTAAAATAAAATGATCAGAGTATTTTTTCATTAATTATTTTGTTATATTTTATTAAGAATTTTTTTGCCGATGAAACCTTAATACATATGAACAGGACGAAATGACTATTGAAGGGTGAAACCTGAACTTAAGTTTGTACGAAAAATGGTTTCCTTGTAAGTTCGTTGTAGTATTGCTGGTTTTTGTATACCATTTATGCACAGTAAGTACATTTGGACGTTTTACGCATTCGCATTTCGTAAAACGAAGATAGAACAGGTTCGGTGACTTTAAGATGACAAAAGAGTATCTGTATAAGTTTTAAGACTTAAAGTTAGTTGTCCTTGCTAATAGCCCTGCTCTTTCGCCCCATTGACCCACTCCTGATAAGACTTTAAGTCATCCATCGGAGTTAATAACCAGTTCTGATTTAAGCGCATAATTTATTCTTTGTAACCATCACTCAATAATATCATCTTAGGTAATGGAACTTCATTTTAAACAAACTGGTCAGTTGGGGTATAGTAACCTTAATTCTCTATTGTGATTTACAATAATTGCAATACAGTTGCATGTTGGCAGTCATAGCATAACATTTCTGTCGTCATCATAACATCGAAAACTTTAAATCTGTAGTTTCTGTAGTGCGAATTGAGGATTTCGAAATAGAATATTCCGTCCGTATGAAAATAAATAGGTAAGTCAGATTCGATGTGTATTTCCATGCTACAATGAATTGTACTTTCAGCTTATTTGATCTTAGTGCTAATTGTTGAATGTTGACTATTTATTTATGGGGATAGACAGAAAGTAGTCGGTCTTTTGCCTGTATTTGGGATGACAAAAATGAGGTACATAAATACATATACTTGGCGGAGTCCTTCTAAATATATTGCCGAAATAGCGAATTCATTTCCGTACACATTTTAACTTGTGACCTTTTGATTGTGTGTGGACGCATAATTCAAATTTTCTTCCAAATCTTATTCCGAGTCTAGCATTTTGCACGCTTTCCATAAGCACAAGCAGAAGATTATAAGCAAACGTGACCAAATTAAGCAAACATTGACAGCGTTTTTGGATTCTTGACAATCTTAATTGTTTATTTTTTAATTATATCAGCTCAGCTCGGAAATGCGTTCTCACAAGCAGTGACATATTTGTAGTATTCTTATGAAATTTCGTAAGGATTATTTTTTACGATGGCTGACATTCCAAATTACGCTCGAGTAGGAATGAGAGCACTTTATTTTCCTCCAAATTAAATTGGATTCACCACCTGAATTCGCATTCCTGTTCATGCGTCAAATTAACCTTAAAAATATAGTTACCTTCAAAAATGCGCTGTACTGTACTGTACTGGATTTATAATTGAATTTATGTATTCTGAAGAGGAAAGAATTGTTAATTGGTGCGTGGAATGAACGCTGCGCTGGCATCCTTCTACCTATACTGAGGATTCAGGATGTGCTCTGAACCCAAATAGCAAATAGCGTTCAATCCATTGCATTGTAGTAACTACAACAATGGATTTACGTTTATTTTATGCAGGTCTCAAAGTACACGAATGATCATGTCATGCATGCCGTACAGTACAGGTACAACTACGATACAACCAAAAACCCAAAAGTTGGACACTGTGGTGTAAGTGTGTTCCAATTCTCATTCTAATAATAGGGCTAATAGAACAGGCTCAAGTAAAGCGTGCACGCTTTACTTGAGCGTGCTACACACGAATAATGAATTATCTCACAAGAAAAGATCCTCTGATCCTCTTTATGAGATCTGGCGAGATTAATATGATTAAGAGGAAAGTGTTATGTCGGGGAACAATTGACCACTTTGACTAAAACTGTATCTTTCAAAGGTATACATGACCGAGGATTTTCGGGCTTGTTATGGATGATGATATTAATATGAATTTTGGAATACAATGAATTGAAATTGAAACTCCAGAAAATTGAGACAATTCATTGTACTAGAAATTCACTTTCAGGAGTTTTTTGGGGATCGCTCAGCATTTATGTTCCGATGATTCTCCGCTTTAATATATTTGTCGTATTACTGTTCGAATTACAAGATATCTAGCTAATATCATCGGTTACCATCATCATGCAGGTCTGACTACAATACAGTTGTCTTCCTGCTTGCATTATACTGACTTGTAAATTATCGTTTTATCACAATTATTTATTTCAGTTGAATATATAGGAAAGAGTCTTAATCCACGAATTCCATTGCAAACTTCTTGAGATGGAAAAGAATCCATAAATCATTGCATTATATTCGTTGTCAACAAATTACAAAATTTTTATCACCGGTATGTAAGCAGAATATGTAATTTAAAGCGTGAAGATGTTGTTCGTCGTATTTTCGGCACCCGTTGCACGAAAACTCTACAATATTAGGGAAAAGGCCCGGACACTCTCATAAACAATGAGGTGATTTAGGAAGAACGAACTCTTCTTCTTGAGAGGATCAAGATAAATGTACGTTCTACGTGTGAAGTGCAGGGTGGTTCATAACTTTTAAATTGAATCATTTAGTACGTGTGGATACATTTTGTATCCACACAGCTATAAATCCGTTAAATCAGACATAAGTTTTGAAGTTAAACTTTATTAACGTAGGGAGAAAAGGAACTTTTAAATTCCTGTCGCCGGTCAAGGATTGGGGGCATTGATAGCTCAGCTCATTAGATCCCAAACATGATTCTTTGCAAGGTGTACATCTCAGTTTCTTCTGGCAGCTCCGAGTTCTGATGGAGAGATTATATATTTTGAGCCACCCTACAGATAATAGTGTTAATGTAAGTAGCTCATAGTCATATATCGTAGTGGATGATAAATTAATTATTCTCGGATTTATACTTGAGGTTTTTATAAAGGAGTGTCCCTCGAGCATTATTTTCCTTCCTTAACATGGTATCAGCGCTCAGCGTTCTCTTTCTGTGAACCTAAATGCTAAATGCTTTGTCGTGGCCAACCTGGCCTACATAATAATCATATGCGAACCGAAGATGAAACCGCCTTTGCTAAAGTACTTTAATAATTTACAAAACAAAGCACCTAAGTGTCCGTCAGGGAATAATGTACAACATTCTTTGCAATCTGCATTTCTGCAAAGATCGAAGCTACAAGGGAGTAACTTCTCCGGTAAAACTCTGATCCGATCGAAACGTTAAGGATTGAACGTCCTGGGCAGCAAGGCTATGATGGTTTTGCGGATAAATGAAACTAATTTGGAATTCTTCATGCTGCACATTTGAACCTTATGTCCGGAAGTGAAATGGCGGGGTTGGAAAAGAAATGAAAACAGTAGGGGTCACTCTAATCTTTTATCAATCCTCATTTGTGGAATGACAGAATTCATATAATCACACATTAGTTAGTAGTCACATGGTGGCTTATCGTCCATTTGCACGATGGTGAAGGACTCCAACCCTACTACGCAACTTCAGAATTCGCCTTATTCTGACGGATACGCTACTGCACTGCCGCGACTCTAGACAATGTAATGTTTGTCCATTATTGGACATCTTCGTGGTGCCAGACTTTCCAACTCCATCAGGACACTTTGGTTTATGACAAGACAAGGAAAGGAAAATCCCTTCCGTAAGGTAAAAACCTCACTGTATAGGAAAAAATAGGGCCGAAATATATCAGGCTCGGAAAATGGAACACAGCCTCAATCTCCCAAGACGTAGCTGACGGAACCCTATATAAACACTCGGTCACAGCGTGGTTGTAATGTTTCGAAAATGTAGAAAAACTACAAGATGGTCGTACTTGTTCAGTCAGCACGCTTGCTGTAACCGTTTGATACTGCTTTGTACATCGAGAGTGTTTCCTTGTAAGGTCTTAACGTGCAACACCTTCCTTTAGTTTTATTATTGGACAGACTAGATTTGTACACAAAAGTTTTCACTTTGCCATTTTTGCCATCATTAGTTTCACACTTCACTCATTTTGCATCGCACCGGACAGGAACACACACACATTAATTGAATTTCCGCTTCCCGTACAAAGCATACCTGGGCAATGAGAGAAATCATTTTATGGCAATCAGAGAGCTAATTTTTTTTATTGCAGTTCTATGTTTGTTTACTTTTGGTAAGTAACAAAACAAGGCACGAGCTGTACCAGTATCTTATGTTTGTCTATCAACCGGCAACCGTGTCATCTCGCTTTTTGAAGTGGTGGAATTCATTATATTTTACGTGAATGCATACTCCAAGGTTGACAGTTTCTCGTCATAACTTCAATTTATCTAACCTCGCTTCAATTTTTTACTTTAACCGAGTCTTGATTTCGAAGGATGTATGTAGTTTCAGAGTCGACAACGATCTTTTAAAATTAATTCTTGACCGGGTCTCGGATACAATCATTCCCTACCCGAACCTGAATCCGTGGTGATTGTTTCTTCACAGAGAGATCACAGACCTCTTTAACTTTGTGGAAGTTGACCCATGCGATCTAACCTACTACTGATCTTCTGAACAGTGACCAGCGCTATACCGCGCTTTCTTTATTGGTTCATCTGTTGGGATCATAAATATAGCATTCACTTGAAGTATATACCAAATCTAGATAGAACCTAAGAAATTAAGAATATGAATGTCTTTATTTAAGACGCATTTGATAGGTACTCTTGAAAGACTTTTAAAAAATAAGATCCCAAGTTTTGACCAAGTTTAATTCTTATTTTGTGAACTTATAAGGTGATCTAGGCTGTGACCGTGGTAAAAGGAATTTGGTACCTGTACAAATATCGTTCAAGAGGTAAAATAGTACCTGCACACGTTATATAGCTATTTCGACGAAATCCGTAACACACTCTATAAGACTAATACGGTATCGTTCAAATATTTAGCGAATTGTATTGTGGACTTTTCGAGGGAAAGTCTTCAGTAAATAATTAAAAATTTTGAGCAGAACGTTTCATGATTCATTCAGAAGCTAGTAAAGTTGGATCTCTCTTACTCTTGACGTGCCCAGTTGCTGACATCATCCTTTTGGTGTCAAACTCAAGAAGTTTGTGAATTGAATATAATTGATTCGTGTACGTTCTGCTTCCAAGTTTTCTAAGCAGAAAATGTTGAGTTCAAGAACTAAACAGGACCTGATTTACAAAGTCATAGATTACTACTTCAGAGGAAATCGCGTCACTTCAACCTTACTTTCGATTCTCTTAAACAGTGAAGTATTTTGACTCACGCTTTATATCTAATCCGTTTTTATTGACGATTTTATGAAAAACATCCGTTGTTTTCTAAATGACTTCCTTCCATCCACGCTTAACCATGATTTAGTTCGGATATGTGGTTAATTCACATGGCTGCCTTCGGCGGATCATAATGATTTAAAGGATTAATATATTCTTGCCCCTTAAAATAATAACTTTGTCCCTTAAATTTTTTTAACTTTGTCCCATTGTAACTTCTACCCAGTGGTACATGTGTCCCTTAGAAAATGTAACTTTGTCCCTAAAAGAAATAACTTTATTACTACAAATGCAAGCGGAAATCAGTATAAAAGGTTGTATTACTCTGACCTTCCTTTATGGTGTATTTTAGGTTTCAAAAAATCGAGGAAACAATCAATGATTTTTTCAGTTGAATCAATCAAAAATGTCTCCGGAAACCCGAAAACACTATCATCTTGGATTAATAATGGATCATACATACATTTGGCACACGTCACTGATACGTAATTTTTTCTGTATATTCTTACGGGGTTTTCTGGAAACAAATAGAAATCTAACTTCAAAGAATTATTTGGCAAAATATTACAGACGTTCGCGACTTGCGTGGTGTCCTTTTGCACCGATTTGTCCAACAACTTTTGTCATCGACTGGTTGTCCGGTGAGATAATTCTTATTTCGGTGCACCCCGCCTATTAGTACCTAATTTGACGTAGTCCATACTGCACATTATGTGCTTAAATGACTCATTTAGAAAATGATCACACAGATGCAGATGATCTGATGACATGATGTGATCTGTAGAGGATGTGGGCTGAGATATGACAAATCCACTTTATAACATCTTTCATCTATAAAACGTAACATGTTTTGGGGAGTTTCGTTATATCCTCCTTAATTTCACACGCGGAGAGGAGAAACGCTTGGATTGCAAAGTGCAATCCACGCTTGAGTTGTTTCCTTTCGGACAAGAAATTACAATACAAGAAAGGTGCTGCAAAAGTGCATACAAAAGTGCGTCCAATCTTAATGTCGACGGCGACGGACCATGGAAGAATTCAGGCCGCCGTTTGCTTGCTCAGTCACTTAGTCAGTCATTCTCATACTTCACTGTCGAAGACAACAATCAGCACAGATTCGCAAACCTGAGTTTCATGTTCTTTTTGTACTCAATTGTTCTTGTTGGCCCAGTGTGGAACTTCGGAAGAATTTTTATATGACAGCTCATATCACCTTTTTCAAAAATTAAGTCTCTAAGTCCAGACTCATAAAACTAAATTTCCTGTTCATAAGCCAGTCAATGGTGCTTACGAGTACGACCTACTGGAGAATTACAAATCGGAATTACCGAAAGGAAAATTAGAAATTCGTGAAATGTGGAATGAATGACAAGAATTTGTCTGCATACGCTGTGGATTCAATTTTCGATAGGTCATTCGTCCTAAAAATAAAATCGTCATTGTATTGTGGTTTATGAGAGTTGAAAATAGAAGTTGGAAGAGGAAAGTTGGATTTCGAGCACATTTTTTCTCATGGTTGGATTTTCCTGAGTCGTAATTACAATTTTACAAGATGTTGACTCATCAGAACGTAAGTTTAATTCCAACAGTCAAGTCTAACCTTCATTTTTTCCCCACCTTTACCGTGTTTGAATATTTATTGTAGTATAGTTATTACATCATAACAAATAGCAAAATTGCTCTGTTTGCAAACAATAATTTTGTTAGTTGTCCTTGTATATTATATAACCAGTATTGTTTAGTTTTCAACCTCCGAGACCAGAATAAAGCATTTGGGATCTCAGAATTTATTGCTTAGGTTCCGTTAGCCCAGAATATTGCTCTACTCGACTCGGTTTTCTGGAAAACCAATGCATCATAATCAAAGAAACTCAATAAGCGTGTTTCGGTTCTTTTCTCTTTCTCTTACTTCCTGTTCACTTCCTTTATTAAATTTCCTTTCCCGAATACATCATACGTCAAACCTCTCTACCTGTCCTACATAAAACATTCTGTTGCTACGTACAAGCAAATCCTGGAATGTTTCTAGCTGCTGTTGCTCTTCGAATCTATACCCAAAAAAGGATAAAATAATTGGATTTTTATTGCATTACTCTATACCGACACTTTCCCATACCTTATGAGGAAAATCGTCCAAGTGAACTTTATGGTATGATACACTAATGTAAGTGGTGGGCAGGAATTTCCTTACAATATTATCATTTACTGGAAAAGTCTTTTGCGTGGTAGTCATAGCCTCGACATCTTGAACTTTTCCTCTGACCTTTCTCCAGCCGCGTCCATTTGGCCTTCAAAAATTATTGACTTTTCTTGAAAACAGGTATTACGTAATATATTATTCCTGAATTTAATTTAGAAACAAGAGGTTAGAACTACCTCAGGTTAAACAGTAGTTTCATGAGGAATCCTTCTCACATGGAAAAGTCAAGTTGATCTGAAGCCTTCAAGGAAATCCGTAGGTCAAGCTATGAAGATTTTGCGGGCACATTAGAATTTTGACTACCAGTTCATTTTAAAATATGCATTTTTCTATTCCTCATTACTACCCGTGTATTGGTACTTTGTGGAGGTTCCAATTTCAAGTCCTCAAAAATTGTTGGCAAGAAAGTACACTTTTATCTCGCACTTAGAATGATTCATCAGTTGTTATAATTTAGTCATTCCTGAGGTAAAAGTACGCCGATTTCGAACATAAAAATTTAATTTTGAGTTTACTATTAGGACTGTTTACAACAGAAGGTGAATAAATGCACTTTTTGTACATGTCAGAAAAGATTTGGTGAATTTCATATAAATTTTAAAAATGCCAATGTACGGATGAATATGAAAGTGCAGCTACGGACGTCCTGTGTCCTGTCGAATAATAAAGTACAGCGGGGATGACTTACAGGTCCGCAATTGAAATTACTACGCCAATATGTGTACTTTTGTTATGAATTAATGACCTAGCTTTGCTTTAGCTACACAGGTCCGAAATCCATTTAAAGTCTTTATAAAAGGTGGAGGACAAAGGCAAAACTATTAATTATGGAAGGGTGTAACGACCCAAAACGCGAGGCATGCAAGCAGGCATACAATCCACGGCATGGCGACACAATATAATTCTACTACACAGATTCTAGACAGATTTAGGATTCCAAATGTGTTGTGTATATTCAAATCTACTTAATCTGTAACATACACACATGAAGGAAGAAAGTTACTCAACATTTTGGGCATAATATTGTATTCCTGCGTTCATGCAAGCGTGTTTAAATAATAATACTGTAACACTATGACATTGTTAAGGAATGGGTCGATATTACTGTGGATATTCTACATCTCCACTGTTCGGGAAATCTAATATAGGAATAAATTCCAAACTTTGTTTTTTGTTGAAGACCGTGTGTATTTTACTCCCTGTATTGCATAGTCTGGACCTTTCCACTATTGTAGGGGTACGATCTCTCAGGCAGATATGATACGGCTGTTGCTTTAAATGGTTTCTCCACATTGGCGTTAATTCTACTACTTCAAGCATTTGCTGTAGCAAATGGTGTATCATGGGCCAAATCCATAAACATTTGCCCTGAAAATAAAATGGATTTATACTTATGTTCACGATATTACTTGATTATCCCTTGGATTATTATTCCGTTCCATGCATGCATGCAAGGATTGTGTTTTGTATTGTGTAGCTTTTAATCCACTACTGGCTCCGTGTCGACGCTATTTCCGTTCTCAGAAAATTCAGTCAGTCATCACTCACTCACTAGTACTCACTCATGGAATTGATAACCGTTTTCAAATAATCAGACGGGGTAGACCCCAAAACGAACCGGTTACTCAAAATACGTCATGTTACGTAGATTGTGGCCAGGGAAAATGCAATGCAATGATATCAGGCAATAGCAATATGCATGCGTAACATGGACAACTGAATTGCCCTATAGTTTCAAGAATCCGGATGTTGCAAGCAAGTGGTTCATGGAAGTTGTAGCACTCAGTCTCAGTAGATACGATACGCATGCAATTTTTTATTTTGGCCGGAATAAGTCAAGTGGAAATTGCATGACTTTTGCTAGTAGCTGAAAAAGGACGGTCGGAGTGCCAGTGCAGTGCTAAAATCATTTCCGTTCATTTTTTGATAAAAAAAGTGTTTGTTTGTGTTTTGCTAGAAAGGGTGATAGAGATTTAGATTTTGGGCATGCAAACAACATCGTGAATCCTCGCAAGTCTCGGGTGATTAATGCACACAAATATTTCACACTTTCGATTGTCAGTTGTAACTGAGTAGAAGTACAAAAACACTCATTATCTAAAGAAAGTGAGGTGTATATTAGTGCAGAAGAATTTGTTAAACTGTCTGAAGATTTTGGAAAAGATTTACGAGTTGTGTCATTTGAAGAATTATTACTATTACCCATATTGGAATTGCAAATCTTCAAGGGAAAAGGTACAGAGCAAAGAAACAATTAAACAATTAAGATATGGATAACTAACTCCTGCAATGGAAAGCTTGCATTTTTGGTGCGTAGACAGCAGGACTTCTTGTATTTTAATTTATTCATAATTTGGATTTCGCAAGCTTTCTTTGTAAATTATGCCGACATTTACGTGGAGGGGGATAGGGTCAATTAGAACTAGAAAAGGTTGTGCTATGATATGATATTAGTACAAGATCAATATCTTATGTACACTGAATAAGGGCAATGACAACGTTTGTTCATTTTAATTTCTCGCGAAGGAAGATCAGAGGGATGGGAGAGTCACGGAGGAAGCCGTATGGGCGTAATAAAATTTAATTAACCTTTTTATTTGAAATTGAATCTTTGTCATTGCACGGATCCTTTAAACCTGTTCGAACTTTGACTTCATCCTTGTAAAGGATGCCAATGCAATGTCATAGTCTAAACTGTTACTTCATCGTACACTGATAGAATGTACATTTGACTAAGTTTTGTGTGTATAACCTACATACTAAAAATATATTATGCGGATTGATGCTGTAATTGAATTGCATTTAATACAACTTCAAATAGTAGCCACAAAATATCGAATATTTGACTGTCTGATTTCCATTCTAAATTCATCTTTTCTCCTTTCGTATGGAGAAAGTGGTATGCCAAGCCTAAAGTTTTTAGTTAAAAAGATCTCGAAATTCCTTCTACACGTTTTGACCATCTCAGATCCATTTCGGGTAGTTTGAAATTCTTTCAAATACTATTGAATTGACATTCACTGATGTTGTTGTATGCTTCCAATTCGACCACAAAAGTCAGAATTTGAAAATTAATATAACCAACATATCACACAAAACCCCTTCCAGTCATTTCTATTTCCATTCTTCCAAACATTAAAAATTTAATATTTTTCAACAATTTCGACACGTGGACCTTGAGCCATGAGAATAATTGTTACTGTTTTGCTATGGATGCATGAGCATTAATGGCTACATTTCCAACATTTGCGTTGCAGCTTGAGGTTGCAACAAAATTCCTAGTTCAAGTTGCCAGTCAGTCTAGCAAATCTCTTCCTTTTTCTTACCATAGCGTGTAAAAAGAAAATCTTTCAGAAATTTTGCACAAGTAAGCACTACACTGATTAGATAGACCGAGGCCACCCACTCGTGCATTTCTTTATTGCCACAATACTGAATAATATAATAGTGTTTGGAGTGAGTAGTAACCGGTTCACGATTGTAGTTTTGCAGTGGTACTATTTTACAACATATCAACCAGAACATAATTAACTGCGTGTCTAACCCAGTAGTCAGTTAATTTGAACAAAATTTCACTTCACACTGCTCCGCATGATGTTTTGATCTGTCAGTTACTCGTTTGCGTGTAATTCAGTGAGTAACAAATCCCGTTTTTAAGCCAAAGCAAGCGCCTTGGGAGGAAGCTAAGGTGCATTTTGAAATTATTTTTGGTTTTGGATGACAATGAAGAGAAGTGGTGTAGAGCAGAGTAACAGTTTAATTTTTTGGGAAGTAAAAAGTTTGCAAAAGGCAGACAGGCAGTGAACCTCAGAAACCGTTCATTACGTTACTTGTATTATTTCATTTGTGTTATATTTTTTGTTACATAGTTCTTACTGTGCATTTGAATGATTACTAATTTTTCGGTTTTTTGCAAATAGTTAAAGGCAAACCACCGAAATTTGATGCAATTCTTTAGACTGTGATGTATTTAGCTGCAGGCAACCAAACACATACACAGGCGCCGCTTTGATTAGCAGACGTCCTGCAGATAAAACGTTCAAATTATTTTTGTGTCAATATGATAAACCTGATAAAAAAAATTCGGAATTATTGCAAGTGAGAGAATTCCTTCGTAAGTTCGACTGCACGGAATGAAAATACATACATTCAAATATTTCTGACGATACGGTTCATTTATGACTTTGTGAGCAGAACCAGATGATTTGAGTTCACTGTTCGAATTTTTGTCGTATGTTTTGAATTTGATTTTTTTATATATATTTTTGTACGGTGGTGGCACCATATGTAGTTAGGATGACGGAAATACAATGTTTAAGATCATAATTGAGGAATTCAACACGTCTCTTCCTATGTTATAAAATAAACTGGGGTAACACTGATAATGATTTTGGCGCATTCACTGCAGGAGATAACTACAGTTGTAGCTGTCAAATATTTTGGCTCACTCATGTAAGCAGTAGAAGATACAGGATTGTGTGCTAAACAGGAATGAGCAAGATTCATGACTTGATCACAATATGCGAGAAGTCTGACAATAATATTAGTAGTCATTGCTTAACAATTTGATCGCATCTTTGAATGATTCTAGAAATGAGCAATTTTAATAAGATAAAATTACATATTTATATGTAATTTTATATAGTTTTTTATATTATATATATATATAATTATATATATATAGTATTGCCTCTTGCGTAATATTTGTTTTTACAGAAAGTATTTAATTTCTGGACTACATAATTTTATTTGGAAATAAAATACTAGTAAATCGTACGTCTAGGATGGACCGACCATTTGAATAATAGTCCTCCTTTGGAGCTCCTAATATTTAACATCTCCTTCGATCAATAAGGTTTCTGACAAACTATAGATGTTAACACTTTTTTGGGATTCCATAATTCCTCTCGGAATTGGCTAACTACCGGTCGTATTATGTACTGGGATGGGAACATGCAATTGGGGTTTCTTTTTGCACCATAAGGCTGGTTTCGTACGAGTAGTTCAATTATAATATTTTGTACATTTTGTGTGAAAATGTGTGACATCTGTCAGTTTAGCCCTCGAATACTAAAGAAGGTGATAACAAATTACACACGTTAACTGGCTTTTTTAACAATTTTTGAATGAGTTGACAAACCAGTCAAGTTATGGAAAATCGAGGTAAAAAATATATGGAGACTTGTTTTGTTCCACTTAATTTTTGCTCTACATTGACATGCCATTGCATTGGGGTAAAATACAACGTTAAGTGTGGACAAGTCATTTTGCAGGCAGGGCCAATTGGCAGAACTTTGCTTGGCTTGTCATCCATTGTCACGGCCATTGTCATATTCTGTACTCATTAGTCCAAGCAATATAATGCAATGTACCTTATAAAAAGTATTATGACTTGAATAATTTAAACTTCTGAGCTTTTATGTCACGTTTTTCCTTTCCATTTCCATTTAACACTTAGACCTATAATTTCTAGCGAAAGTACCAGTTCGAAAGTTCACCATAATTACTTACTAAATTAGGAGTTCATTAATGATTAGATCAATTTTACATTTCTGTATTAATTTAGTCGAGTTCAAATTAACTTTTGATGAGAAGCGCTTATACTTTTCGCATCCGATAAAAAAAATCTCTAAGGTAGTGCATAGCGTTGTGATAATCTTTGGTCAGGCTCTCTATAATACAGCGTGACCTAAGCAGAGTGCGGTTCCGAATTTTGATACTATTAACAGTCGAGAAGTAGACAAGTCCCTGAGAATGCACTTGCTTGACACCATCTGCCTGCCAAAAAGTAGCAAAAAGTGGTTGTAATTTCCTCCCTAGTTACACTGTAATAATCTTTGCAAAAAATTAACTGATGCTCAACTTCCGCTCGCTCTGCATCTGCACCTCAACCCCTCTTCATCAATTCGACCTTCATTTTTAACTGATGAACTTTGAGTAATTTAATGCTTATTCTTGTTTGTGTACTTGTTACGTCTTGATGGGTTTGATGTTTTTGTTTGTACCATTATTAGTGGAATTAAGCAGTGCACATTTCAAGCCTAGCCATACATTGATAGAAGCGAATTTAGCGAATGATAAATTACTTCCACCAAACTAACGCATGTGTTTGTATTGTGCTACATGACACAGAAGACTCCAACGCTCTACGCACTAAGCCTACTAAAAAAGGTAGAAGCGTATATAGGGTAAAAATTTCAATAGTTTCGTTAGCACTGATGGGTTCGCCGAGCAAAAAACAGTATGATGTACGCTTCGAGGTTTTTAGGGCATTATTTTTATTTTTACGCTTCAGAAACAATGGCCGAGTCATCTTTGACAATTGGGTCCGAGTCGGAATGCAAATTGCACGTAACGCCAAGCTACACGTGTGGATTATTTCCCTCTATTAATCCTTACATCAAATTGGAACTGGATTGATCTTATGTTAGTAACTTTGTTATGAATGTCAAATATATTCCGTGTTTTTATTTTGAACACGACTAGTAAAATGATAGAGTGAGTCTGCACTGTCAGGATGCATTTCAGAACACAATATAGTACAAGAAAAAGAATATTCAATATCAATTAATTTGAAAAAGCTTGAATCTGATCCAAATTCAGCAAATTAAATGACATCTTAGAAATATTGAAAGAGTTTTTTTATTCAAAATCCGAGTAAATTAATCCCGTAGGTACTGATCCGACCAAAGGAAATAAACCGTAAATATCACCTTGCCCTTAATTTTAAGTATGGACGTGGTAGGATTTTTGTTTCTTTGAAGAAGTTAGGAGATATTTACATAATCGCTCGAGTATGTACGATCATGCCGAATTTTTGTTTATTAAGCAAGCTAGCCTGAAATAGAATTAGCGCTCCTAATTTTTTCTAGTTCATTTAAAGTAAATGTCCATGGATGGACATGAATATGGATTTGGATTAATTATTCCAAGGATGACTCGAGTCATAAAAAATTGTCAGTGTGAAAGTCGGTTACATAAGTTTAGAAGTCAAAATTATTAGTGAGTCGAAAAAAATAATGTACAAGCCAAGAGCAGGAAGCCATGAAGCATAAGAATATAATGAGGGCTGACGTAATAGTCAATGTATGTTTTCCTAACAAATGAATGCAATTAAATCTGTACCTCCAGTAGGCCACTGCAATCTGTCCTGACAGTTTCCAACATGATTGACTCATCCCTCTACCTGTCCACCTGTCTGGTCATTCTATTTGATTTAATTATTCAACACAATCAAATCAGGAAGTTTATTGTGGATCTCTGATTCTTATAACGTGAAATAAAGTGAATCAAATTCAAAGCGTCAGTGTGCCAGTCGTTCTGCACTGCACTAGGTCAAGTCTGAAGGTTCACTTGGGTAAAGATTAACATGTAATTAAACTCCACATCCCGTTTCTTCTGTCAGAGATTATTGCGTAAGACGCATCCCTAGTAATTTAAGTCCACTTTTTGCGTGGTAAAGATAATTGCATGTCCATTTTTTATGAACGGTTTGCTAGTGAATACAAAAAACAAGATTCTCTATTCCATTCTCCTGTTTCGGCTATTTCTCCCATTGTGTATGATCCTCCTGTA
The DNA here is from genome assembly GCA_034694305.1 of Protaphorura glebata. NCBI lineage: Eukaryota > Metazoa > Arthropoda > Collembola > Poduromorpha > Onychiuridae > Protaphorura > Protaphorura glebata. The sequence goes on along the minus strand of JAQFYE010000151.1, from coordinate 14,240 downwards.
ATTAATTACAAATTGATTAATTATTCTGTTATTTTTTTTTCAAAACTCACAGGATCCGGTCCCTGTCGTTGTAGTTGGCGGTGTCCCATCAACTATTCAGAGGATCATGACGAGTGCCATGAGAAGAGCAAGTGCGTTCACCGTGTCAACCGGGACAAGTCATCGACTTCTTGTCGGCGGTGGCGGTGGGTCTGGTGGTGTCAATGGAGTACAACATGATCAGGATCCAATAGGACTTTTAGAACCACCACCATTACCGCCAAAGAGGAGTACATCCTTACTGGGCGCAACAACGCTATTTCGTCCCAAACTTAGAGACAAATCAGCTTTAAATCCAAAAAGAGTCTCGGTTGCTACATCCACTTTTTGGGAAGGTCATCCTGAGGTATATACATGATTTCAAATACCTCCGAAACCGCTACCAATTGTGTATAAGAGAATTGTAGAATTAGACCCAAAAGTAGAAAGCAATTTTTGGTCAGATTCAGATCACTTTTGGGCCAGGGATGTGAGATCTTGGTTGAAACTGCTGATGCTTGCGAATATGGTCTGCAGGGTTTACCATGATTATTCCCATGTTCTTGTACATTCTATAATCAATGATGCGATGCTCAGCCTAAATTCTTAGGAGAACCTTTCTAAATACAATTGCATTTTTTTCGTTTCTTTAATTGTAACATAAATCATTAAGTCAAGTCTCCACACTCGAATTTTTGTTCGATTTGATCAGATAAAAGTTGGCCTAACTATTTTCTGCGAGACTGTTACGATTATGATATCATTCTCCTTGTTTCAGCCCAAAGCGTTGAAAGTACTCTACATTAAGCCAGGTCTCTCAGATGACCTTTCTTTATTTACAAAATCAATACATAATTTTTATGGCCGCATCGTGTTGTTTACTAGTTTGGACTCAAAATCGTGCGTCCGGCCACGGCCGTGGCGCAAATATAACATATATAGAAAGATACCACACAAACGTCCTCAATTTTTAATATTGACGAGTCATTCATTGCATATAATTGTACATGGTTGACTTATTCTTGGATCAACCAAGCAAGACAAAATGCACAATATTATTATTATTATTTTATTATCATTCAAAACAAATGGAAATGTAATGTAGTGTGTCATTCTGGCATATATGGACTCAATAGTACGTGAACTGACAGGAAAGTTTAAACCCTAAGTACGAGTAGTACGTATGTGTCTATTGTCAATGCTCAGTGACTCAATTCAAAATCTTGTTCGCTTATACGGGCAATTAATTGTTGTCGATGTCATCAAACCTTGTGGAAGGCACAGAGTTTCACACATTCAATAATAGTGTTGTAAGGGAATCATTCGTCATGTAAAAGAAAACCAAGAGAGATCACAAGTAATGATATTGTGTTTGTCCGCAGCGCAGAATTTTTTTTTGATTCCCTGCTATAAATTTTTGAAACATTTCATGGCCCTTCACGCAACGTTCTACTAAAGACTCCATAAGATGTCTATGCATAGTTGGCAATTTACCGACAAACGCTTAAAATTGTCAACCCTGAATTTTTCTAGTTGACGTTTTACATCGACAATTGTTTCCTTGTAGGAGAAAGAAACGTTTTAAATTCGCAGTATTAAATTTGAAGGATTGAGTATTACTTTACTTTAACCTTACGAACAGAACTGTCGATTTCTGATGACTAACTAGTTGTGGTTTTCGTTTTTTCTTCTTATTTTTGACATGAATCGTGGTGCGGAACAGTTGGGACAATTTATGACTAATTGGGAGAGTGGAACCTGTCCGGGTCGGGAACGTCTAAATAGTGACGCTTCAGTTTGGGGAACAACGGAACGTGGCGAATCGGAAAGTGTCAACCTGTGGGGCGACCCGCCAGCCGTAAAGAAAGGTTTGTTTGTTTGTTAGAGTGATAAACCCGTTTCATTTTAAATACCGAAGTACGAAACCGATTGTCTTATCCGGGAGACACTGTTTGACTATATTTACAACTGGATTTACAGAACAAACAACCCTAAAAAGATCTAAAAAGATATCTTCGAACCTTTCTCCATGATGGGAAACAGTTATAGAACAAACAACCCCAGAGTCATACATACGAATATAAAGTATATCCAAGCTAATGCAGACTGTGTTAATTAATGTATCCTAGGCATTTTTTCCCCGTCCTGCATCTCTTTCCCGAGGGATAAGAAATGCAAATTTAAGCTCACAGGGTCTTCTGACGTTACGTGATTCAATGTTAATATTAAGGGAATTTTTATTTATTATTTAGGCATTCTTCTTCAACAAAGAGAGAAATTACTGGCCAGGTGGAAAGAACGGTATTGTATTCTTACGAGAGATTACCTGCATTGCTTTAGAAGAACCACTTCGATACATCGCTCAGGTGTTCGTCTTTCAGAGATGGGAAATTTCATATTCAAGGTGAGATGATAATATTATCTGCTGGTTTAACAAACTTTAATTTTTGAAGAAGTAATATAAAAATTTTGTTTCTTTTAGATGCGACTAGCAGATGTGGAGGAAATAGATTGGGAAACACGACGAGGAGTAAATGTGATAGCTCTCGTGTTACCCCAAGAACCAAAGATTTTTTTCAAAGTTCCTGGAGATAATGCAGAGACTTTGAGGCAGTGGTACACGTTACTGCAGGTACTTAATGACACTAACCTTTGACCCCTCTAAGGGTAAGGGAAGAACCCAATTTTGTTCTGGCCACACAAATTAATATTTTGTTTTAATATTCAATGAAACATATTTTATAATTATGTTATTTCCTTTTTATTTCCCTGGGGCTCATCCAATTTGTCGGTTAAACTTTCGGCCGGTTTAGTTCTCCTCCGTATGTGTCGGATTTTTGAAAAGACTGACACTTCTGAAAAATGTAACTTACGAATGCGACTTCTTGGAAGGACAGTTAAGAAAACTGTCTCCTTTGTACAATACGATTGCTATCTGTTACCCCTAATCGCCAAATCATTTCAATTCGAAGAAGCTGGTACGACCTAGTAACTGTGGCTTCAGTGTGAGCGACCTGAAACGCAGTATAATTAGACCATTTTGGGGCCAATGATTGTTAAACGATGAAGCAAAATACGCATAATATTTAATTTTATACTAATTTTAAATAGGAGTGTATTTATACGAGCAAAGAGAGGAGACAAGCCTTGAGGACAATGCACTCTACGACGAGTAGATCTTTATCAAGTAAATCAGAAGGTTCGCCAGTCACAACTTCAAGCTCTTCGTCCTCGGACAAAGACTCCGTTCAACTCAGAAGAAATATTGCCAAAATTTCAATGAATTTGAGCAATAAGACTGATGGACAAAAATACTCACCGCTTGCTGATAAGCGCAAAGACTATTATGGTTAGTTGTACACATTCATGTCATTCGATATTTTTAATTCATAGTTTTCGAACTCGTCAATTTTTATACAAAGATTTGTTCAGAACAGTTACTTAAAACTGAATCTGACCCAAATTAAGATTCATCCATTCGAAGCACGCTCTTTATCTTTTTGCAGGTGTATTTCAGTACTTGTAGTGTGTTCTACAAACAACCTCATATTTCAAGATTTTTTTTTATTGTGATACTTCGTTTAAATCCAATTGTCTGCTGTAGCAAATACTAAGGTACCTTCGCTGCCAAAATGTTTTATTTTTCTCCGAACCATGAACCGCCTGGTATGGAAAGTACGATGAAATAAAAATCGTGGAATGGAGTAAAGTTTGAATGGAGTTAGAGTAAAGTTTGTAAAACCAAATTTGGACAAACCAACTGTACGTTTATAAGCAAGGCAGCAACGTCAGTCCAGGAATCAGTTTGAACATTTTCTTTCGAATTATTATTACTTCATTTCAACAATTTCCAGACTCTAATCTATATCCTTAAATTAGTTGGGGCGATCCGAATTCAAATGATTGTGTTGATGCAAGCGAAAAGTATTTGACGAAAATAAACGTACGATTATTTATATTTACAGATACAGAAGATCATTCCCGAGTAAAAGTCACACTTCGAAGAGATGTACAGAAGAAGGTGACCACACTCGAAGAATTTATGAATGGAGGAAAGACTGACACGAACCATAGAAATAATACTGCAAACAGAACCACAATCATGGGAACCGGATATTCATTTCCAATCGACACGACAACATTAAATCGTCCAACTCGTCCAGATTCCTGGACCCCCCAACAAGTCATCTATCGAACACCCTTGTGGGTGAATAACAAAAGAGACGATCATTCGACGAATACAATAAATTCAGAATTTTGTCCTTCTCGCCATACCTCAGAAATAACTTTCAGGAAAATGTGTTAAAAACTATTCGGAAAGTAACAAGTCAAAAGTCATGTATATGTAAAATGTAAATGTAACTATAAGCAATAAACACGAAATGCGCAATTTATAATTTCTGGAATAAAATGAATTTCTGTTTTTGCTAAGCAGCCCAGTAACAAAATAAATGACTCAATGACCACATTATTTTTCCTAATTTATTTCCGGAGAGAAAAATAATAGTCCTTCATACATAGTCTCTCAGAGTTTACCATCGTCATATTTGTTGAGAAGAGTCATCCGAACTTTCCGAACGATTAAGTGAACCCATACAAATCAATCGTATTAAGATTCTTCTGAGAGAATATGCCAAAATGGAAAAAAGAGCCCTATCGAGTGTGACTCATAGATTGATACATTTATCGCAGATTTTTATTCGATATCATTACATCGATGCACATTTCGAAAAGATCAAAAGAATATTAAGCTAAGTAGACTGAATATTAATTGTGTTTCACGAGATGTACTAGTCTGCGGAACTTTTCGGTGACGCGATGACCACCGCAGTTGTCTTTTATTGGGATAACAGTGGTTAAAAAATTGTTTGTTCAAGAGGTCACGATCCAGCATGACCAACATTTAAAAAATTAATTTATCGCCTATTGACCTAATTATTCATAGGAAATACAACTATACTTTGTCCAAAGTGGACACCTTGACCACGTAGAGAACCGACCTAAACAGCTATGCTCTGCATGCAAGCCGCGAATATTTCCTTAAGGGAGAGTTATACTGAAATACATCTTCGCGGAAGAGTATTAAAAATAATAATTAATATTTAACGACAACAACGGTCAAGTTAAACCAACCATAATGAGTCCTTGAATTCAGCTATTCATTGTCATTGCCAAGTGGTAGGACGAGATAAAAAAAAATAAGAGTACATAGTACATGAGTTACTCGTAGTTCTCTGTTATTATTGCAGTTTATTAATTTTTGTGATGAGGCAGGACCGGTTTTTGAATATAAGGTCAGAAGGTTTTCCTTTAATTCTCGTAATTATACTGTAATTCACACAATTTTGTTGTAATACTGTACAGGGTGTCCCATTAATTGAAACCTTGATTTGTTTGGCTTACCCTACTATTCCTGCACTGCTACTTGAGAAGTAGTAACAAACACCCTGTAGTTAATTCTAAATGGTTATAGTTGCTTTAAATACATTACATTAGGTGCATGCGTACCAGCAATAAATCTGAGCATCGTAATATTGCAAAATGTGTTATTGTTTTGCATAACATGCAGAGTTGGTCCATTTACAATATTTTTCAATTAAAGGAATACATGTTTATAAGTCAAGGTCCGAGCAGACCGGAAGAAATAAGGCACGAGTACCGGAAGAATCAACAAATGTGTCTGTCTACTATAAATTCACAATTCATATGCATGTTTAGTTTTTCAATCCCTGATCAATTACGACGATCGCTATGATTGTTGAAGTGAACTACACCTCCTGGATTTCTTACTGGAGATATTAAAAGGACATGAAACCAAAATTACAACTTCAGTTAACAACCGACCGTTCTTGTGAAGATTAGGGACTAGAGTCTCCAGCTTCACATTAGAATCATTCCATCTAATTCTCACTATACTGCAGTTTCCAATATAGTAAAACAGTTTTTATTGTTTTGGGAAACACAGTACAGTATAACGGTTATTTGGTCAAAATGGTTTTTACATTTTTCATACACGCACTCTGTGCTGTAGGATATTGTCTTCCACACTACGAAGCCCCACAAAGTGACGGTTTTGCATATGCCTCGCAATTGAGATCCGGAGACGAAAGTTTAGCAAATCCACCGATTGCAAGACTTTCAGACTTGGAGGCTCCATTTTCTGGCGTCCAAGGAACTCTAATGACAACTATCAAAGGAAGACCTTTGGCTGCTTTCATGGGAATTCCATACGCCCGACCACCAGTAGGAGATCTACGGTTTAATGTTAGTAGCCGAGTTCTTCTTGACGATTGAAAACCATTTAACCTCATTGTGGGGATTTGACTCCAATTTCTAAACTTCGTTAGATTTCTATGAAGTTTTGAAATGTTCATCCAAACTTCGATACCTCTGATGTCTGATAGCCCTCAAGATACCTTAAAGTTGTATATGAGACGATGTCTCGCATCACCCCGTCAATTTTTGTCCATGTACAACCTTATTGTTGACGTTACCTATGACCGCAATTCATTCTTAGAGCAAATAATTTTACAAACTTTTCGTCAAATCGAAATCTAACCATGAGACATTATTCTTAAAGTGTATAAATTGAATTAAGTTAAAAAATAAATGAGGTGTATTTATACGTAGGCACCAAAACCCGTTAGCCTTTGGGATGGAATTCGGGTAACAAATCAAACTTCACCAGTATGCCTCCAATTGGATGCAGCACAATATTTTTACGTTTATGGACGCGAAGATTGTTTATACTTGAACGTATACACACCGAAGGTATTACATGTTTTTGGTATATTTCCAAACGAATTTGTCTCGAATCCTGAAATATCTTCTGAATTTTTGTAGCTTCCATCCAAAACCGATAGTCAGCCAAAGTTACCTGTCATTGTTTATATTCATGGTGGAGCATTCATGTTCGGAAGCGGAAGTGACCTTGGTCCATCTTATTTTCTTGACCAAGACGTCATCCTTGTCACCTTCAATTACCGTCTCGGAGTGTTAGGTTTTCTTAGCACGGGTGATGATGTTAGTCCGGGAAACAATGGATTAAAAGACCAGGCTATGGCTCTACGGTGGGTAGCTGACAATATCGAGAAATTTGGCGGTGATAAAGATAGGATTACTTTTATGGGACAGAGTGCTGGAGGCACTTCTGTCAATCTTCATCTTATTTCCAACCAAACAAAAGGTAATTAGTGATTTACATCCCAGAATAAATTAAATTACAGTGGCCCTGTGAAGTATTTAACTCTAATTTGTCATGCAATGCAGATATTCCTTACGCCGCAATAATGCACAGTGGGACAGCCCATGTGGAATGGGTAGTCGTTAACTCGACGGTTAAAAATTCGAAAATAATTGCACAGTCCTTCAAGTGTAACACTGAAGACACAAAAGAAATGGTTCAATGTCTTCGTAACCAAAATCCTCACTTTGTCGTTCACCGAACTTTTCAGACTTTTGTGAGTTTGGCGAAAAATATCAAATTATAATATCGATTATTGTTGGGCTAAATTTGTAATTTTGAATCTTCGACAGAAAACGTTTTTCTATCCAACTATTGCTTTCGGACCAGTGATTGAAACACCCGGACCAAACGCATTTCTGACCCAGCATCCGAAAAAAGCTTATATGGATGGAAATGTTCGCAAAATTCCAATTATTGCTGGATTGGTGGAAAATGAAGGGGACTTGTTCGCATTCCGTAATTATCATTAAAGTCCACATTACATATTTTCGGTATTTACTCAGAATCATACATAGTTTAACGAATTTGAATTTCTCAGCTGTTATACTTTATCCTGGAGTACTTAGCGCCTTGAACCGGAAGTTTTTCAGTATGGCTCCCTATGTCTTAGACTATTATTACGGGAATGTAAATGACCCAGACGAGGTCACAAGGAGAGTTAAAGATTTCTACTTCGGGAACGAGTCGATAACTTTCAACACTCGCAGTTCAATTGGAAAGGTACGTACATTAAATTAATAAGTACATTCTGCTTTTTAGCCCAAAATACATATCTCGGATTTTCTTGTATTTTAGATGCTGGGTGATCGATTAGTTGTCGCGGGTGTGCACAAGGGTATGCAATACCACTCATCAATTGCCCCGACTTATGGCTACTATTTTACTTATAAAGGACGTTATAGTATCACGCACGCTGTGGCTCTGAATCGCGACGATTGGGGTAATACATAATGACAAACATCTAAAATTCTGACATTTTTCTACAATATCTGGACAATTTTTAAATTCATTTCTCCAGGTGTTACTCATTTGGATGATATCTCCTATTTCTTGAACTCTACACTTTATTTCCAACCTATGAAGTTGGGCGACCCTGAATACGTCGTGTCTGAATTTATGATCAACGTATGGTCAAACTTTGCTTCTACAGGGTAAATAATTATTTAGAACACGCCAACGGAAAAGAAGTTCCACCAATTTTTTATTTTCATCGGATTTTTACAGGAAACCGTATTACGTAAACGATGAAGGAGATGAAGAGACATTTTGGGAACCAATTAGTGATCCATACAACATGAAACTAATTGAAATTAATAAAGTTATCAAGTCTGTCCCATTCCCTTTCAAGGAAAGAGTAGAATTTTGGGAAAGTTTACAACTCACTGATGACTACAAGTTCCCTGGAACCTTGTCCAGTAATTTGGTTCACACGTGACGTATTTAGGTTGTTAACTCCGTAATTCAGCACGGTTCATTTGTTATATTGTATCACTATTTATTCGCTGCAAGTGCCCGTGTTTTTTAGATCGTATTTATATGTGACGGCAAATGAATCGAAACACGACAGAATAAAACATTCGTTCCCGTCGGATATAAATTATGAAAGATGATTTTTGAACAAATTAATTTGATTAAGTAAATATAATGACTGAAGAAAAAGTTGCGGATTACGGTTTTTGATGTTGGATTGGATGCCGAGAGTACACTCAGCATGAACATTATTGAAATGGAATGTCAATTTTGGACAGATGTTTCCCATATAAAATCTGACGAATTGTACATTCCGCATTATACATATACATCGGCAATTCTTGTCAGAAAATAATAAGTAAATTAACGAAAACCTCATTAGCATTAACCCTGAAACTAAAGTCAAGTCCACTGTTTCCTATCTGACGCACTGAAATAATTTAATCAATTTTGCTTGATTCATTAACGACATTTCTTTACTTCCTAAACATTTATTTTGTGAGAATAAAATATGTTTCTGAATGAACATAAGACCATCTAGTTCGTCTGCATTAAAGTGCACTCAAAAATTACAACAAAGGAATATTGTATTCCTTATTATCCTCGTAGTGAACCCAGCAATAATTATTATTACTTATTGCTGCTTACCTCAAAGTGACTGCACTGGTTCCACATATTGTATTCGTACTTACAACTTCAATAACAAGTACTCAGGGTCGCAATCCGGAATTGACCCATTACAAACTACTTTTGGGGAATTCTGATATACAAAACTATCAGTTTCCTTAACTTCTTAATAATTTTTAATCGTAGACGATATTTTATTTTGGCTTTCAGACATTCAGGTCATTAGACCAGCATTTGTGACGTTGTAATGTACCCAAAGAATAATTTTACGAATTTCTAATAACAAACAATTATTTTCGTTCACACTGAAAGAAAATTTCGAAACTGGTGTTCTTGTGCTAATTTGTTATACGTTATACGTGAACATTTGCAACTTACTTCATGAAGTAGAAACTAAATATTATGTGAGTTGTGAATTTTTGTGACAATTCGAATTTACGTCAAAGTAAGCTACTTACCAGAATATTATTCTTGAATTAATGATGCACCAATAAAGGAATAACGATGTGAACGACAGGAAATGTGTAGAAATTTACTAAAAACATAAATAAGATATGATTGTATGATCGTTGTCCGGTTTGTATGATTTTCTATATGTTTATGAGGGCCTACTCGGTCGTCTTTGAGATGTTCCTCCAGATTTCGACACTGCTAGTAACTTGTCTAGAATTTTCTTTACGACCTTGACTTGTGCTCCCTCCTTGGTTGCTGTAAATAGAAAATTAAATTAAATTAGTTCATCTCAAACACTCAATTTCTAAGAAACAATTACCATATAAAGGTCCCGATATCCCAAAAGTGTCCCAGCATCCAATCTCGTTTTCCGGTTTACTGGAAAGAGCTTGAGGAAACACCATAATTATATTATTCAGCTCTCCTACTTCCAGGAACCCACTGTTCTGAATATGTTGAGTCCCATTGAATTCCCTGCGATATTGAATAATGATTGGAATTTATAATCCAAGAACTGTGTAGTTACTCGTATTAATTATTTTAGAAAGAAAACCTTGCCGACAAGCATCCGTGGAAGTACATATGTAGTATACAACGAGAGTTTTGTCCTTTGCATTGGCGAGGAACGTAGAAAAAACCGGTAGTATCCATATTATGTTTGTCAATCCCCTCGTAGAATTCTGTTTGATCAAATGTCTGCAACGGTTCCAGTGGAATTGGCTTTCCTGTAAAGATATGTGTCCAAATTTTTATTCGAAATCTGATTGTTTGGAGTTTGGACTGTGGATAGTCGTCCAATTCATATGTAACAAATATTTTATTGCACCTGTGAACTCAGTTTGGCATTTATTTGGCAATAGAAAGCTTAAAGCATCAAATGCTCCGGAAAATCCACAATTTCCAACAAAGGCAGAACTTGGAGATACCTCTGTGCAAGGTCCCATTTTATTGACATTTGATGGCTATTTGGAAATCAATCATTTTAGAATGCCTCACTGTATTCTCGTAAAATGAAGTTTAAGGTACTCATCAAATTTTGGGGTACTTTCATCATATAATTTTATTCTGTCCGAACCAGTACAAGATCAGCATCTTGGACGCGTGTGCGAACTGCATCAGCATTTCGAATGTATCGCTCATACACTCTCAGAATGTTCAGACTCATAGCTGTGTCATAAGGAATGACAAATTATTAATTAACTCATCGCGTGTCCTGGTCGACAATTTATCTTTTACCTGGTGTAAAAAGGAAATTCCTTAGCCCGGTATACACGTATAATCGTTTATTCCGTAATTGGGCCGGATTTTCAATTTGACCATTTTGATAATAACGCTGGATATCATCGTGAACAAGTTCTGGATTGTAATATTCATTCTCTTTTAGATCAGACAATTTCGTACAAACTGAATCGTAGTCTGAAACTTTGCCATTCCCAGGACCGCATCTGTAATAGTCTAAAATAAACAAATTAATATTCTATCAGCGTGTTTAATGAATTCAAAATGTGAAATATCTTGATTTTTAAAGTATTATTAATCTGTTTGATTCATCGGATTTTTAAGTCTAGGATTTGATTTACAGCAGACCCTTATTTTGATCTCATAGAAACAGTATAATATTTTAACAGGAAAAATGATCTATAATCTCGAAGTTATTTTAAGTGCTCAGTTCGATGGTTGGTTCAGACGTGAGGGCGAAAGTTATAAGTTGACGTTATATTCGACGCCGAAGGTAGCCTGGACTCATCCTTATTAAACTTGGTTCTTCGGATCGAGATCGCCCTTAAACGTTCCTAAAGGTCAAAACTGCCAAAATAAAGGCATGTCATACAAGAAGAGAAATGTCCTTTGTTCAAGTACTGGTTAAAAATAACAACGCACTATGAGAGAAAACAGCAATTCCATCGAAGAGAGAAGAATAAGAAAATTGCATGTGCTGAGCAAAGGTTCCACCACTTGAGAATCCGGAGAGAGTTATTCCATTCCGAGCTACGTTGACAGAGTCCAGTTCTATTAAATTAAATATTTATAGATTAATAATATAAAATCTAGCGATTAGATTAGCAATTAGGTCCTACAGTTAAATTTTACAAATCGATTTACCATTTCGCGTAGCATCCAAACCGTTCAGAGTAGCAGCGACACACAGAATTATCAGCAGCACTTTCATTATTGTGTAAAAGTCAGCTCAAGTCACAATTGCTGTAATCACTCTTATTTTGTACTAAAATATCAGAAGGAATCATTAAGGTTGCTTCATAGTAAAAAATCCTACAAAAACTAAAAACGGGTTAAACAAAAGTAGACCTCAAACCACATAAATTCCACTACTAAAATTGGATTTCCTTATTTGAAAGTGTGGTAAAATGTACGTCAATATTGTAAATAACTAAAATGCGTTTCTGAAACAGGAGTAATATTGAGGTAAAAATGGTAATATATAATTCCACGATTTCAGGTGTAAAATTTTCACTTTGACAATTAAGGAATTTTCTAAATTCGTGTTCCAGTTACTTATTTGAAATCAAAACTACTCAAAATCAGATATTGAATTTTTTAAATTTTACTCAAGTTTAAAGACCTAATTATTGCTCTTACTGTATAAAAATAATAATCAATGAAAACTAGTTCGAAATTACTTGCAAAAAACACAAATGATGAAAAGTATTATTACCTCGGTATCAATTTATTAAAATATTTGTTGCACACAAGTTATGGAGCACTTGTTGCACTTGTAAGGCAACTTGACTCGAATATAACAAATGAGTGAACATCATTCCTTAGAATTTATAGGAAATTTTCTAATTTATTTTAATGACGCGTGGGGGTTATGCTTTATGTATCAACTTTTCCTGGAAGTGTCCAATCACCTTTTTCACTAGTCATTATAATGAGGTAAATGTCCTGTATTTTTATTAACAAACTTTGCAGGATTTGCCTTTCCGATCGTCACTAAACACTTGAATTCCAGATGCGTAAGTAATAAATATGTAACACATAACTTCCTTCCTCGCAAATTGTAAAAGGTCCGCAAAATTCAAAACCGATCTGGCAATAAAGGGTCTGGTCTACGGATGGCAAACTATGATAATGAGTCGTGTTCCTCTAAATGATTTACATTACAGGTAACTTTTTATCGTACTATCCAGAATACACAAAAATTTATTAGCCAAGCTAAAACATCCATAAAATATTTGTCCTCAATTCCAAAATTTAATGCGTGATCTGTCCGCATTTCCCTGGTTCGAAATAAACGGACGAGGTTGATATAGCCCAGAAGGAGACGAGACAAATGAATTTGCAGATGCAGATGCAGATGAAGATGAAGATGAAGATGCAGACGCAGAAGAGGAAGAGGAAGAATACGACGAACCCGGATTTTCTAAAATCCTGTCCAACATTTTCTTTACCACAATCACTTGGGATCCATCTCTTGTTGCTAGAATATTTAATATATTGGAAAATTAAGTAAACGTAGTAAATATGGTTTATTGGAACAGTTGAATTTATGTTACCATATAAGGAACTCGATATTCCGAACGTATCCCAGCATCCTATTTCATTTTCTGGAAGACTCGACACTGCTTGAGGAAATATCATGATGATATTGTTCAGTTCTGCAACCTCTAGAAACCCACTATTTTCAATATGGCGTGTACTATTGAATTCCCTGGAAATATTTTTTTTTTCATTTGAAACAAGATCTTCCGAATATAAAAATTTTAAAAAACAGATAACAGACGGAGAGATTTTTTAACTTACCGACCGGTTAAGCAACCGTGGAAGTACATATGAAGTAAACAACGAGTTCTACTTGGTGAACCCCGACATTGGGTTGGAACATATAAAAGCCCGGTCGTGTCCATTTGATGTTTGCTAATCCCATTTGAAAATTCGGTTTGGTCAAATGTTTGAAGTCGTTGTACAGGGGCCGGTATTTCTCCAACTATTTTTAAAAAAAGAGTTTGAACCTATACATTTGGAGTATGCATGTTTATTACTTACGTTCACCACACTACTGTCGTTAGTGTGGAATTATTATGTCTTAGTCACATCTGTCTGACTTTTTGATTTTGAAAACCATGTATTTCTACTAGGCTGTTACGGTTGTAAAACCGATTAATATAAAAATTTATAAAATCGCTTATTCATAGTATTCAAGTTCGTTCTGCAATGACGACGGTATGGCGCCACTACTCGCGAGAACTTTACCTTACAATGGTATCATATATCATAATCGAGGTTATCATGTACCATACTTACAATTATTCAAAAGAAAATAAATACATTTGCTGAATTTAATTTTGTACATATAATTGGACAACAGAATTAAAATTTAAAGTAGCGATCCCAAAGAGATTATAATATACATAGAGTGGCAATCCAAAAGTTTTTTTTTCAAAATTCCGTCCCCATGTTAAGAGAC